>MU380352.1:0-65107 GCA_022495085.1 Xylaria sp. FL1042
TATATTTATTAATATTATAAAAATTAAAAAGCTTTATAGCTTTAATTATAAAATTATTAAATTAGTTAAAAAAAATATTAATATTATTAAAAAAAACGCTATTAATATATTTAAAATTAATAATATAATTTTTTAATATTTTTAAAATAAAATTTTAAGTTAAAAAATATAAATATTAATATTTTTTAAGCGTTATAAAATAATTATTAGCTTTAAAAATATATTTAATATATTTTTTAAATTATTTAATTAATAATATATAGTTTAATTTATTTTATAAAAAAGCCTAGTTAATTAATTTATTTTTTTAAATTTTAAATAAAATTTAATAAACTTTATTAGTTTTTTTTTTTTATTAAAATATTTTTAAATTAACAGTAAAAATAATTACGCTTAATATTATATATTTATAACGCTTTATAAACATTTTAACTATAATTAACTATATTAATTATATAAATAATATATAATTAATTAATAAAACTAATTATTTTAAAAAGCTTTAAAAATTTTTTTTTAAAAATATAAGTTAGTAAAAAAGAAAATACATAAGTGTTAAGAAATTTATAAATAAAAAGAGGTGGTTGAAAAAACGCGTCGCGTATTTAAGGTGGGCCGTTGGGGGGGTGGGCCGTTGTTGGGTGGGTTATCTTATTCTTCTTCTTCTTCCCTTTATTGCTATTCTTCCTCTTCTCCTTCTCATTCTTTCCTCTTTTCAACCACTGCCGCTGGAATTTCCCAATTTCCCCCTTCTTTCTGAAAATTGTCCCTTTTAAAAAAAAGGGCCTTCCTTCGGCGCGTTGGCACCGCCTACCATGATCTAACCACAAGGTCTTCAACGTCAATGATGACAGGTGCAGAGAAATCAAGAACTGATTGTGGACTCCTCTCATTAACGGCTGAGATGAAAGTATCTGTGTTGTCATTCGGGTTTCTAAATTCCGGTCAAGACCGCGTAAACTTGGCAAGACCATGCAGAGGGATGTATGAAGCGTATAAAGAAAACCAGTTACAAAATTTCAAATTGTCCTTGATCAGGTAGATTCTTGGAATCTCTCTATTGCGACGGCTCATTACTACGCACGGGACTTCAGCATGAAGAAATTCAAGTTGTCCCCATTTCCGCAGGTTGGGAACTTCTGTCGGCAATACCTGTCCAAGCAAGGAACAGGACTTTGCGTTCCTCTCCAAGAATTCACCCACAACATGGTGGCGCATATCAGCGAAACTGAGGCCGCCGTTCGTGCTATCGCCTCGAAGCTGGCATCGGACATTGCATATTGCGGGTCCCATAGTATTGACGACCCTCATCATTTCTGGCCAGGTCCGAGTCCAACCGAGATTTCCAAGATTTCGACATCGCTCTATATAATGGGCATCATCCAACTATTATTTCCGCAAAGACCAAGTCAACGCTACGAACGCTGGCCCCACTTGAAAATCTGGGAACCGCAACGTGAACATGAACGTCCATTCAAAGAGTTCTGGTCCTTCTTGGCGCCCTGAGAGAGCGTACTGGTAGAGTCCTTGAGTATGCTAATCGCCCGATCCGTCGGGCCTTTTATGTATGATTCGGAAGGTATGTGCCATCATGCTAAATTTGATACCTGGACTAGCTGTAGAACTTGGGGCATTCCACTCCAAAGAAACTCATGGTTAAAGCTAACACGAGTATAGGTAGTCATTTCCCGTCGAAACTAGATCTCTGGAGATCTCTGACCGAGTGGAACGGAATGAAGGAACTGGCCCAATTGCTTTGTCATGGGCAATGCAACAAATACGACCCTCGCCTCGATTTTGAGACCCCCCCGAGAATATTAAGCGCTATCAAACACATATCGGGCACCTTTTGGTTTGGTCACTTTGGAAGACAGTTAGACTTCATTGGTTCACAGTAGAGAGGAGAGAAGACGGCCTCGTAGAAGTCGGCCCTGACGTATTCGAACGGTACGATGTAGACATCGACGACGTGCCTGCACGCGCCTGGCTATGGAGCGTCTTGTATTGGTGTAGGAAAGAATTTAAGATTCACCCCTTATTTCCGAAGCATGCGGGCTGGTTGGTACATGGACGCAAGACATTTGGGGACAGGCTTTCCGTCGTTCTGGGATCTTGGTCGTATAATGTACTCTTGCGAGGGACATCTCCCCTCACTGGCACAACTTATTGACAACATAGGAGGCCCGGTCCCCGTCTATCGCTCTAACTTTCGTCCATAAGCAGAGCTAGGGTCTCACGAGCCACCCCATCGCGAGCCACTTTAATGACGCGTTTTCTCCCAGCCACCTAATTTCTTATATATATAATAACGCAACAACCACTTAACTATAAAATCTCTTTTTTCTATTAATTTATTTATTTTTAACTAAATTTTATTGCAATGCTTTTATTTAGTTATAAAAAACGCGCGATAGCTATAGTATATAATATTAAATTTAATATATTATAACGCTAGTTTATTAAAAAATAAAATATATTTAAAGCTTATATTAGCTGCTATTTAATTAAAATATTAACTTAAAAAAAAATATATAAATACTTTTAAATATTATTTATAAACTTTAAAAAATAATTAATCTTTTAAGCTATTAGTTAAGCTAGATTTAGCTTTACGCTTATAATAATTATTTTTAAATAAATAGCTTAATAAATATTAATAATTTTAAATAACTTTAAGCAGCTAAAAAAATAATAATATATTTATTTTTTAGCTTAAAATAATAATATAATTTTAGCTAAAATTAAAATTATTAACTATAAGCGCGTTAATAACGCAACTATATTAAATATTAATATTTTTTTTAATTAATTTAATATTTTTAAAATTATTAATATTTTTATATACTATTAGTTTAATTTTAATAAAATAAAAATTAGCTAAAGCATAAAAAAAAGCTATTAAACTATTTATAAAATTATTAGTTAGCTAGCTTTAAAACATAATATTAAAAAAAGTAAATAAATTATTTGCTTTAAATATATATTAAATAAAAGTATAGCTTTTTTATTATTAATTATTTTTAAAAGTATTAATATTTAATAATAATAGTTTTTTAATAATAACTAAAGCTTATTTAAAAATTAATAATTTTAGTATTTATTTAAAAAATAAACTAATAAAGCTATTACGTTAAATTAGCTTAAAAATATTTTTATTTTATATATTTAAGCTTTTTTTAATAATATATAAATAGTTTTAATATATAATAGCTATAATTTTTATATATATAATAGCTTTTTAATTATTTATATAAAAAATAAAATATAGTTAATATTTTATAAGCTTTATTATAATTATATTATATAAATATTAAACGTTAATATTTTTAGTTTATTTAAAAAAAAGCTATATAAATAATTTAAAGCTATTTTAATAGCTTATTTAAATATTAAGCTTTTAAAATAAAATATATTAATAGCTTATTATAAAGCTTAAATTAATATTTTTATAATATATATAATAAAATAAGCTTAAAAAATAATTAAAATATAGCCGTAAAATTATTTAATATTATTAAAATTAAAATATATTATTTTAAAAAACTTAAATATAATAAAATTATTAATATTTAATTTTTTAAATATTAAACAACTAAAAATATTTAATTTTTTAAATATTATATTAAATATAATAATTAAAACGCTTATAAAAAATTAAAATTTATAATAAACTAATATAAAGCTTGCTATAAAATATATTTTTTTTAATAACCTTTATTAAAAGCTGTTTTTAAAAAAAGTTAGCAAAGCTTTAAATAGCTAAGCTTTAAAAATTATATTATTATAAGCGCGCGTTAACTACTTTAAAGCTAAGCTTTAAAAAAAGGTTAAAAAAGTTAAAGCAAAAGTTAAATTAACGCTAAATTAGCGATTTATTTAAATAATATATATATAATAAATTAAACAGCAGCTAAAGTTAAAAAAAATATATATTAATAAAGCAAGCGATATAAAAAAACCTAGAGTTAAAATAACAAATGTTAAAAACTCTATTAAGGTCGCAATAGGCTAATTAATAAGAAACCATCGAAAAAAAGGTGATATAAGTGGTATTAGCTAAAAAAAAGGCTTCATTGTATAATTGGTAGTAAAATTAGTAGGTGGCTCGCAATGGGGTGGCTCGTGAGACCCTAGCTCTGCTTACTAGAAGGCACCATAGACCGAGAGAATATCGCTTAACATGTCAGGGAGGGAGAATACTGAAATTGCATACCAAGGATATGTAGATGGGGGAATCAAGCTGTGGCCGGGGTTATTGGACGATGTCGATCGCGAACTGGGTCGTTGTTGCTTCGTTCACAGATCTTCGGATTGCGATCTCAATTGTTGAATGTTCATATCGTTCTTGGCTAGTAGGTACTCTTATTAATAAGCGATGCCTCACTTCGTCTTCATGACTGCTAATATCCGGATACGTGCACGCTTGCCAATTTAAGACATGAAGTCTCATTAATTTCCTTAATCGGGCTCGTCGTAAGTTCATCATAGTTAACAATGCACGAGGACACGGCTTCGCAAGGGGGAAAGTAGATGTGAAGGTTGGCATAATGCGGTGACGCGAACTACCTCTCATGTGGAGGGAATGAGCGATTTATTTCATATAATATAGAATATCCTTATAGCCACGTTTATCATCTTTTTGAGAAGGCGACTGGAGATTCATGCACTTAGTGAAGGACCCATATTGGCACGTGCCATATAGCGGTCTGAGCGGCGCAAAACGACCCGCTTATCTTTCCGAATTAGGGTTACGGCGCACAGGACCAGCAATTCACACTTCGCAATCCGTAATCCACTTCTCCGTCAAAATACAACCAACTTCTCGGTCGCAAGCAACTTTCTGCGGAAACCACCATCTCGGATTACAACCCCCAAGTTCGTCTCGCGAATCGCCAACATGTCTCACGAATCCGTCTGGTACAGCCGCCCCCGTAACTACGGCAAGGGCTCCCGCTCATGGTATGTGGCTCCAAGCAGAGAGGCCGTCTCTCCTGGTCGAATCGACGATGGACTGGCTCTGGGGCTTTCGAGCCGTTGATCCGAGCTAACATCTGCTTATAGCCGAGTCTGCACGCACAAGGCCGGTCTCATCCGCAAGTACAACCTGAATCTGTGCCGTCAATGCTTCCGTGAGAAGGCCAGCGACGTCGGTTTCGTCAAGGTAGGCGGAACAGAATGCCAATCTGATTTATCCCCATGGCTGCAATACTGATGATGGCCACGCAGTACCGGTAAATTGGTGACGAATTCCACCGATACAATTTTCTCTCAACACTGCCATCGATACCCCGTGCGAACGAAACTGGACAGCATGTCGGTCGCTCAACTCACTGGGGAGAACCGGTCGGATGGCCTCCTCCAGGACATTTGACTACGAAAAGGAAACCGGAGCATAGAAAAAGGAACAGGGTTAGGGTACACTATCACGAGAAATGCGAAGTCCTTGATACACGGGTTCAGCTTCTCCCCGTTCCGAGTTATGTGACTTGTTCTTTTTCATACGCGAGTACAAACCATGGTGAATCGAGCCCATTCATAGTCCCAATCGATTCTAGCAAGCACTTGTGCTGGGAGAAATGCCTTCGAATTACTTTTGATAGCACCTAGAAGTGCCGACCCTACATACCAGGAAGCCATCTTAGTGCTGTGCAATGCTGGGTATTTTAACGCAGCGCCTACTCCCGGAGCCTTTGGCTTCTACCCTCATCATTGCTCCTCGCATCTTATGTCACGACCAGTTCCGCAATTCGTTTCCGGGTTCATGAAGTAGATCCTAAGTGTGCTACCATTTTGATTAGTATTGTAGTTTAGTCCCATCACTACCATGGTATCTACCGAGTCGTGACGGTTCACATGGTACGATTGTAGAGAATCCCAAATTCCTATAGTAGCGATTCCTAAGTTTCCCGGCTCACATGATAAATCATTTCCTTCTAGCTCTCTTCGCGATGGAATCTACCACTCCAGCTAATACGAAAATAGAATGTTTAGCGAGGCGTGCTTAAAGGACGACTCTTCGAGCTAAACAGTGAGTTAGGCCGCGAAGTCAGGTGGGCAGTGACTGGCAAGTCTTCCATCTCGCGAATCCTTGAATACTTTACATATTTCCTTTCCATCAGTTGTGATTCTAATTTATCCTACAGTAAGAGGCGATGTGAACAAACATCTTATCCCACACAAACATGTGATAATCTATGAAGTACCTAGGTACCTAATGCCATGAGTCAGTGGTATAAATGTGGCTTAGGAGAGGGCGGTTCCGCCACTAGGTGGCTAAGACGACCTGCACAGGTGCAACATTAAGGATGTTTTCATGAATTTCATTGGACTAGTTCTCTCTGAAGAAAAAAAAAAAAAAAAAAAAACCGAAGTTCGCCAATTAACAATTCATTGGCTCTTCAACTATTCTAAGCAGTGTAGGGACAACCTATCTCGTAGGATAGGAGCTTTGTGGCATGCCCATTGCGCCGGACTCACACACGACTCACTGCACTCATCTGTCTAAAGGAGAAGAAGTAAGGAGCCTGCCGCCTCATGCCACTGACTTCATCTAAACGGTAGACGTTATGAAAATGTTATGGTGTAGATTCTAGAACCCGGTGGGAGATCTGATTGGATGAGGTGTTATACCACGTCAGTCTCGACGTTTGGGATCACATGACTGCTCGCCACTTTTGCCCAGGCGCGGCTTAGGCCAGAGCCCATGAATAGGGCGGACAGATTAGTCTCACAGTTCTGACTGCTGGTAATTCCAGTATTGACTATTGTTATTGCACAAGGAGAAAAGTCCTGACTACGCTAGCGAATCTATCCTAGTAGTATATATATATAGCACGGGCCATGGTCTGTGCTATCTCTCGGCTTAGGCATTATATAGCTCTGTGACAATTAGTACCTCGTCTCTCTTTTTAACCAGCAGTATCTCCAAGATCTTTTTGTAGCCTCCATACGAGGCGTGTCAGGGGTATCTGTCCCAGAGCGAATGGAATAGCCTACGCAGTCACATAGCAGGTAGGTAGAAGGGGGTTAGTAGCCATAAGGGTATATTGGTCTTTTGGCCCCTAGCTCTTTCAACAGATTGTTAAGAGAAATAGCCTGAATGTATAGACGAAGCCTACTAGGTAGACATAAGGGTTTTACCAAACCACCTGACAAGGCGGCATAGAGCGCATTGCCGTATTCTCCGCTCCAAATATTAGCATTGGCGCTTTCTGTAGGCAGCGTCTCCACGATATCATTTTAGTTAGGTGTCACGCTGCTGTAGGTTACAGGATCCCTTAACACGACTGAATATAGGTCAGTGTGCTCTCATATAAATACCAACAGCCTTTCTTTTGTATTGTATCTAGAACTTAGGCCAATAGAGCTTCTGAATACACTCCTGATGAGCCTATACCTTGAGAGTGCACTGGTCCATTTCCTTTAGCTGAGCGCGTATCCACACTAGCGCAAGATTAAGAGTTAGAACAATTAATTACTTAGTCAATGGTTTTGTTAGATGAAACTAAGAAATTAATCACAGTAATTATGCTTAATTGTAATCTTATTATTGACGGTAATAGGAAGGCAACGAGAGCGAGGTAGTCAAGTCTACATGTAGGGATAATAGCTCTAGACGTGGTCTAACCTAAACCCGGTACAACAGACCACAATTCGCTTGTAAACTCTAGTTGATGCGTTCTTCTGAGTGATTCTGGGTCCAGGTAAATTCGGAGGCCTACATTGTCCTGACCCAACCAATACACGCGAAAGATGACGTATATAGTCGCTGAGGCATGATTCTGCTGGTTAGTGTTGTTCTGCATCTGTGAGGCGTCAGTATTTTATTTTCGACACTAATATATGGCCCGACTTGGCACTCACTCGCCGATATTGACCCTTGCTCATATAAAAAGGCGTTTCGCAAGAGCTGGTAGTCGATTTCACTTCGATGAAATAATTAGGACGCTTCCCTCCCCATAAGTCTTGGGCGAGGTATCCCTTTTCAATGAGTTCATCTGTCAGTACTCCTTGGACGTCCGAATACGTTATATCGGAAGTCTCGCTTCCGCGCCAATCTTCCATGTCGGCGTATTCCGGATGTACAGTGACGTGTTTCCTGATGTTACTCTTCCAGTTATTACTGTTGAATGCGGGTAGTCCTTGGGCACCAGACAGGTGCGATAGCAACTCGAAGACCTAGAAAAACATATTTCAGTAAATAAATATTGACAATAATAGCAGAATAAATATTTTAAGCTCACATATAACTCTCCTGCAGCGCCTACTTTATAGTTCCTCTCACCTTGGCTTGGAGAGCCCAAGCCTAAGTATACTGCTTCGTGCCTGGAACTTGATGTTCGTTCCCGATTAGATTCGCCATGAACCGGAATGTTGTCTCGTCTTCCTGCAGTGATGGCTCTGCTTAGTGTCGCTATGTAATGGCTGTCAGCAGTACCATCTCGAGGGAGCGCAGGATGTTCGATGGAGGATATTTGGACTCTCGTGAATGAATTTTCCACGGATGATCGTCTCTCTGGACTGTAAGAGCTAGCATTATACGAAGCAGTGGCGCTCTCTGCACCGGAAATGGGAGTAGAAACCCCGTCATACTCGGTAGCATCTTCGTCGTGGATGTCAAGATTCCGGATACCCTCAACAGAAACTCCAAAAGGAGTCAACACCAGGTCCGACCCTGGCAATATCTCATCAGTATTTTCGAGATCAATAGTTGCTATCCCATTTTCTTCTAATGCTTCAGAAAGCTTTGCGTAGGGCACGAGGAAGACGTCCCTTGTTGCATTCACTGCCCCCCCCTCAATACCGTCGCATATTTGAGTGGTTGGATGAGTCATCATCCAATTTAAAAGGCTTTCTGCGAGCTTGGTACTGAGAATGAATTGTTGGTCGTCCTTTTTACGTGGTATATAGACATTAAGACCCAAAGCGTTCTCATTTATGTGTAGAGTGGTCCTCGAGCTCTCGACTTCGTGGACTTCTTTGTCTTGTAAAACTCGTAGATTTGAGGAAATAGCATCTGTCTCAAAAATTCTGGCATTCTTGAGAGCCCCATAAAGACATTGTAGGTCCTGAGCGGACCTCGAACGCGGGCTATTGAAATGACAGGCGATCCTAATAGTGCGATGAGTAAATTACGGCTATAGCGGAATTTAGTGACACTGACCTGAGAAACGCATGGGCTTTATGTCGTATTTGAAGACTTGGGGTTGAAACTAGGCTTGCTCCTTCTCCTGGAAAAGACGTGACCTCTTTGACGCAGCAAGATAAATAGCGACCTTGAAACCCACACCATTGAAGGAACGGGCGTAAGTGCGACACCTCCTTGAGAGAGAAATCGAGCAATTTGACTTTGTTAGAGAAGCTTCGCTTCAATTGCTCGCGGTCTACTATGAAGAACTCCACCTTAACCGTCTCACATATTATACCACCACCAAAAGGGTGGCGGACGGGGAAAATAGAGCGCTGAATAATCTCTGACGGGTTGGGAGGGCTGGACTCAGTGGACAACAAGGAATTGACCGTCCAGATCGACTCTTTCATTTCTGCCACCGAGACTGATGGTTGACTTGATGTTAGCTTTAGGTCATCGATAGCCATTTGTAAGTCTACCCGCTTAACGCCAAGAACTTGCGTGAACAGATGATCCAGGTCTTCGTAATCTTCGTTCAAGGAGACCTTCCCTTTAAGCAGTGCTGATGTTGACCATACACACTGTGATGGCTTATACCAGGACATCTCGTTATCCACCGACGCATAAATGAGAGCCTTGTTCTCGAATACTTCCCTAAAGGAGTTATGAATACTCAGAATAGAGAGAGAGGGGCGGTTGACGGGGATAGCTTTGACACTCACCTTATAGCATCTATGTCAAGATGCTCCAACGGAAGTGAATCGATCCCCTCATAAATCCCCATGATGGTATCAACATCATCGCATGCGTCCTTCAGCTCCTCAAGCTCTTCAATGTAATCTTCCCATGTGCAATAAGCACGAATGCCCAGCGTTTCAACAAAGAAGTCAGTGAAATAAGGACATTTGTCGCCTCGTCTGCACGAACAACTCCCGTATAGCTGCTTCAAGACATACTTGGTCTCCATCTCTTGGGGTGCATCCCAAACACATTCGTCTAGTGACGCCCAAGTGATTTGAGAGCCTGGAATATAGATGCTTGGTTCTAACGAAAAGAATGCCCTGAATCCAAGTTAGTCGATTTCTTCAGAAACTAGGACATGCAAACATACCGAACTTTTCGCGTCTCATCTATGCGATGCTCACTTCCCCAGCACTTTTCTTGGATGTGGTCGTATAGTTCACATAGTCTAGAGGTGTCCGGAGCAACCGCCTCGCTATAAAACGCATCCCGCAAGTATTTAAACATACTCAAAGCAAAATCGACATCGGTGTGAAGCACTGGCACCCCCAACAGTTCAAGCAGAGACTTCCAAGTGGGTGGGATTCTACTGGAAGCATTCTCAAACTCCAGCTGCAACCAAGGAAAAAACACGCCTTGCCCAAGAAGCTTTTCGGCCCTATCCACGAGGTCAGTTGTTGGAAAGTACGTGTTCTTGAGTGGGACTTTGCGGTTTCCTGGGCACAAGACCGCTATGTTGTTAGTGACTCCACAGAGCGATAGTGTGTCAGGAAATCTCTGATAAATTTCGTGAATTGCGCCAAGGAGCTTCTCCGGCCTGTAAGTTTGTATATAGTTTAGCTCCTCTTGGCCATGCTTGCCGTACCCCAGATAAACAACTCTTCTCACATTGAGGGCGTCGTAGAACCAATCTACCCACTCGTCTCCGGTTTCAGCAGGCGGATCTTCAAAGTATTTTTGGTGAACGAAGTTGGCGGGGAATCCTGGTATGCCAACATCTGGCTTGCTCCTAAACAACTCCCAGCCACCATACGAATCGTTATTAGTAATATATATGCAATCTGTGAAGGGTTTTACTATGTTTCCATGCTGATCAAAAAGCTTAAGTTCTTCATAGTCCGGAAATTCTTCGTCTTCGGTTTCGGTCAAGTAGAGAAACTTGAGATGTTGTAGTGACGTCTCAATGTCAGGCGTACTCTTGTCATAGAAACGCAGGATCGAGTCTCGTACTAAGCGGATGGGTGCTGTCATGACACCGAGCTTTTTAAAAAGGGCTAGACGGTGAGGATCGACTACGTTCTTTGCCACGAGCCGTAGGTCAATATTCGAAGGGATCTCTAGGTCGTCGACTTTCTGGAAGTAGACAGATGTTCGGTCGCCGGACACCCAACTACCATCGTTGACAGGAATCAGCTCAAGCTTTTTGACCTCTGTACATAGAGCTCTCCATTCCTTTTGGAATGGTCTGTCGAGCTGCCGCGCAACTCGGTAGTGCCAGTCATCTGACGTTGTTGGCGATCTTATTCGCGACAAAACGCCGGATCTCAGATCTTTCCTAATCCATCCTATAAAGTCGGAATAAGTGCACTCTCTTAGTCCATAATCTTTCAATGTGAGAAGATCAGTGCTCTTGTAATGCTCTGAGATGATTTGGCTTAGAATCTTCCGAGTAGCAAATAGCGGGTCACCGTTCGCATCCATCACGTGGCGTGTAAGGCAACGAAGATCTTCCATGTAGCGTTTTCTAGAGTGGTGTCGATCATAGAGAATCGCTGTCCCATTCATTCGGTGCTTGATGCATTGAACCAAGGAAAGCCACAGACCACTCCACTTCTTGTCCTCCTTCTCAGGCAGGTATCTCATCCACTGGAAGGGTAAAGCGTCATCCTCGCAGAGTTGTAGCATTGCTTTAATGAAAGCATCGGCCACAGCATCAATGAGACCAGAGTTACGGAGGGAATCTTGGACAACATCTTGTCGGTTGGCATCGGTGACGAAATCAGCATGGATCAGAAAATTGAACCCTACTTGTCGCACAGGAAGGAAAACGAATAGATCCTGTGGCTCGACAATGGGGATATGAGACTCTGACAGAGGAAAAGCCAATACAATTTGCGAAGTCGCATAGACACGACTGATCACTTCGTCGGCTGAGTAAGTCCTATTTTCATTCTTAGCGAGATTTATTGCTCTGTGTGTCGTGATATGATAACGCTTGACAGTTTCCTCAGTCTTCCCCCCTATGGCCCTTATTCTCTTCAAGATTGCGTAGGTGTCACGGGGACGCTCGATGGAATAGGTTGTAGAAGACATTTGTTGCGACGTCTCATCGTAGAGAACGACGTGTATCTTTTGGAGGTTTTTCATGAATAGAAGCATGGTCTCTTGCAAGTCTTCAAACTGCATTTCAATGGATTGCCTAGCTTTTGAAAGCATTTCAGGATCGCCATCATCATGCAAATAAAGGGTGAATCTTGTCAATGGCAATGGAAGTTCTGTGCCATCATCTGTCTCTTCCCATAGTGGAGAGATCATCCCCATTCCCGAATCACCAATCCTGTGCCTGAAAGAGAATGAAAGCATGCCAGACTGAATATGGACTTTCCAAGCGGCCATGAAGACCGATTTGAAGCCTATTCCTTTTTCACCTATATAACGTTGGTCTCCTGTCTTTGAGCTTTTGCCGATAGCGCAGATCGCCGTAAGGTTTCCATCAGTAAATCCATCTTCGTTGCATTCAACAACAATGCAATTCGGGTGTACGTGAAATGACACGTACGGAGCGTCGCCCGATGCCTTTGCTCTTTCGTACATGTTGTCGTCGGCATTTTGAAGTAGCTCAAATACAAATCGAGCTTTGCTTGTATAAAGATTTGTCGCCAATCTGCCAAGCATGTTAGCCCGGTGTATTTCATTTGGGAATGACATGGAGAATGCATAATCTGAGACTTACGTTAATACACTCGATCCAATTAATTTATCTTTGGTGAGTAATGCTTCCTCAATGTCGCGTCGGAGTTCGGGATTGAATGTTTCGAGCTGTTGGAGCCTTTCTGGGCTTACGAATCCATGGTCCCTTGTGATTTTTTGTACAAGCTTCCGCGCGCTCGCGCGACTTTGGGGGATTGCCATTATCACTGGCAATCTTCACAGCGCCAAATGAGGCGCCCAGCAGCTTCTTTTCTCAGTATTGGGTATTGGGTTGCCTAGCTCTATTTGATTTGCACAAATGTGAACGGATATACTCGAAACCGTTCAGGAAGTGGAATCGAAGTAAATCCCTGGGGATTGTGTGAAAGTGTATTTATCATCAACCTAGCTCCTTGGCTATGGAAGAAGTGTTATTGGTTCTGGCTGCAGATACCCTGGCTCGACTCTGACCAAACATGTATGAATAGGCGCTCCGCTTCACGAGCGCCTGCAGCCAACAATAAGGCAGGGTAACCATCATTTGTACAGCTTTGTGAGACTTATTCTTTCGCGATACTATACTAATAAGTACACCGATGGCGCAACAGAGGCCAACGGCCGAAGATTGGCTGAAAAGTCGGAGTCAACTAACTACCGCAGTACTATGTTAATCAGCAGACACTTCCGTAGTTGCTGCCCCGATTTAGTCTATGCATCACCAATCCTGACGAAAATAATCTGTTTTCCTGCCTTACAGCCAAGAATGGTACAGCCACGGGGAGCTAAGGCTTCGTGCACCCAACCAAGTTGAATCGTATTCCTGCAAGGATTCATACCATCGGCAAGGCAGGCAGGATCGACATGTTATATACCCCTGTGAAATAGGAAGGGCAGTACGTACACCCACATGCAAGCGATAGGTCGAGGCCGAAAGATCAATGGAGGTCAGGGGGCCTCATATGCAGAAGGAACCAACAGGCAGCAGTATGGCTGCTCTACAGAGGCGGAGGAATAAGGGAGACTGCCTGGTAGCCTTGATTCCCAGACTCCCCGGAGGAGAAGGAGGAATCATGAAGCTTTTCGCGCCATAAAGATTTATTATTATGAATTGAAGCTTTTGTCATTTTCCAAGTCCTAGATCACTAGCCCTTGTTACCGCGGTCTAGGCTAGGTGAGCGAGTTGGGGCAGGTCCCTTCGACGAATAGCTCAGTGCCGTCATTGTCCAACATCCGACGCGAGATTCAGTGATGAGAGGGAAAGGTGATGAGGCTGACGTACTAGGCGTCCACGGCGAGAATGACCCTCGGCCACCTAGACCTTCTTGAGGTCGGAGCATGGCACCCAGTCGCGTGCTGCCTCGTCTAGAGCGACATGCTCCTCGCCATAGCGTCCACACTTGGCGACAATGGCGGTCTGGGTGGTTGGCAGGACGCAAATGAAGAGTGACCGTATAGTGATCGCTCATGGTCTTTCAGGGTCGGTTTTGTTGGTGCTGTTCAACACGCCGCTGGGGGCTGATCTGCATTTGTCTGCAAAAATATGGATAGTGCGACAGTGAGGGCGCCTAGCAATCCACTCTGTAGAAGTCTGTCGTATTATATGCAAGAACCCCTCCTGTTATGTGACTCGATGCGTCCGATTGCAACCCTTCCTCGGCCGAAAGACTCCAAACGCGCCCCGTAGCGTGCCTTGAGGCCCCGCAACATCTCATCTTGAATGACATGGTTCTACTGGACAACTTCCCTTCTGCACCAACCGAAACCCAGGCGCACACAACTCAAATACGACACAAATCCATCCCTTGCAGCTATTAGATATTTAGCCTCGCTGCGAAAGCTAGCTGGAATAGGCTCACGTCCTCCCAATAAAAAGTCATATGTGTATCATGAGTGTGTGCCTTGGTTATCCTGTAGATGGGGTATATAACTCAAAAGGCACAGTTTGGTTTCGTTTTCGTTCCAGACATCTCATAGTTTGTCATGCATCATTTGGTGCCGTCGTACAGAAATTTGGGGAGCGATGCAAGGCGCCTTCGAGACTACCGCCGTTGGAATATTGACCATTGTACTTGGATGGGTATTAACGGCCTTAGCACTTTTATCACTGATCCTCTACATATGGTCCAAACGAGGGCTTTCGATCAGTTTTGATGACATCTTGCTTTACCTATCTTTCCTTATATCCCTTGCCTTGATGTCCTTGACAACCTGGGCAGTTGTAGTAGAAGGCCAAGGTCAGCACCAATCAGCCGAATCTCGCTCCCAGATTGAACTGGTCGCTAAAGTGAGTACTTACACCGTGCGAATAATCCTCTTTCTAAACACACTGCTGCGATAGTCACTTTTGGTCAACGAGATCCTATGGAGTATCGTCAATACATTCTTGCGAATAGCCCCTATTCTCTTCGTTCGCAAGATTTCCGGGACTCGGATTCAAATAGCTACAATCATTTTGCTCGTCGTATCAGTAGCCTACTTCATCGTCGTAGTCGCCATCTCACTAGCTATTTGTCAGCCAATACGTGCAGGCTGGAACCCAACAGTAATGGGCAAATGCGGCAACGAAGTTATAGCATATCTTTGCCTAGAGGTTATATCCCTAGTCCTCGACTTGGCGATAGTACCAACACTCATGGGACTCCAAATGTCTTTGAGCAAAAGATGGGGATTGTGTGGCTTTTTATCTTTAGGCTCCGTGTTAGTCCTTTCTATTTGCTAAGATCATCTTTGTTTAGCTACTAATGATAAGGATAGGGTGTTCATAATAACTGCTCTACGCATTGCAGCTTTGAACCGGGTTACCAGCAAGGATTTCTCTTACGATAGGGGATATCTCGGACTACTTTCTATCCTAGGACCACTCGTTACAATCGTATGCTGTTGCATTACGTCGTGTACCGGTGTTATTAGACAGTGTTGGCAGATGTGGAGTAAATCATGGGGATTCTCTTCAACTAATGTAATATGGAGCAGAATATCGGCCTATCGCAGTAGATGGCGGTCTACCGCTATAACCAGGAAGAACCACAATACAGAATTCACAGAAGTGATTTCTAGAGTTGAACGTCTTAAGTCAGTTTCCACTTCGGAACTATCCCTCGAGACGAGACACACCACTACGACACGAGAACAGCCGGCTACGCAGACTTCGCTTGAGGCCACCACACACCTTACAACATGCTGACAGGAGTCAAAATAGGTACAATTTATCCTCTGCCTATCTGTACCATAGATTCCTCTACAGCTGATGTTACAACGCCGCTTGGCGTAGTGGACAAAGAACTAGTAAATTTATATAGCTAGGGGAAGTCTGGACGCCATCAGCCCCCTGAGGCCTCTGATGGTTGCGCAACAATAGAAGTCATACCACACACACTCCTAAGGCGATCCCTAATACTTGATGTCTTTAAATCCTTTAATTTTAATAATTTTATATATAAATTTTTAACGGTTTTGCGATAAGCTGGTGGAGTGTGAGAATCACAATTCTGTGGCATCACTTCCTATTATGCGTCACACTTCGGCACCTTTCTGTTCACTGGCTGTCACTTCTGTTGTCGCACTCAGGTTCGGCCTTCATAGATACCGTCAGACTGTGCGCAGCCTAACGGCGTCATTTTGACTCCCGCGAGATCTGTAGTAATCATTACATAAAACAAGAAAACTGAATGCTTAAACTGTGCGCAATCTGAATGATATAATCTACAGCGCAGCATCACACGATAGGATTTCGTTCAGGGTTTCCTTATCCGAACCTAAGTGCCTTCGTGATGGGCGCGAAGTCAGTCGTATTCGATCCGAATCTCTCTAGGGGGCATTCTTGACAAGATATCAGCCTTTGCTCAGCGCATTTCCACTCAACTAGGGACCAACCATCCAGTGCTACTCCCTGATCCCAGAATCGGCCTGCTGGATTCCGAAGGAGACCCTGGATTTGATGCTTACGACCATCACCCTTCAAGTTCTCGCACACATCACGCACGACTACTTCACCGTAATCCATCAATACCACTCTAGGTAAAGATGGTAATGATGTCGCTCCCTGGGGGCTAGGAGTTAGCATGATGTTTCTCGTTGTGAGGTCAGCCTGATCAAGCCCCGACTGTATCTGTTTCATAATGCCTCCGAGTATTTCAGATAGCTGTATAGCTACAAAGATATTCAAAGGCCTCTAAGCCGCCATTCGGAGTAGAAAAAAGCGCTGAGCGCTAAATTTTTGTTTGGCCTATATATTTGGCAAGTAACCAAGCCAAGTCAAATACCAAAACTAGCCAAATCAGTCAAATACATCGAAATCAAGGCCTAAATCAGTCAAAAGGGCTTTATTTGTTTTGTTTTGCTTGTGCGGAGCGTTGCCTTCACTGATTAATGAAGGAGAGCTTTATGACGGGTTCAGACAAAATCCTCAGCTGTTGTGCATGCGTGTCAACGCTACCAAGATGTCCACTAATGATACAAAATGCGATGGTGTGACTGTAACAAGCGAAGCAGTTCTGCAAAGCGCGAGTCATTCGATTCAACCTGTGGTATGGAAATCGATGATCGTGTGGCTTGTTGGCCTCTGGATCGTCGTTACATCTAGCCATCATGAGATCGCTTGATTTGTGAATGAGGTAAACGAGTGCTTCCGGGGTACGATGTTCTCAATGGGACTATTTTGCAAGAGCCTGCTCGCGTTATGGATTCTCGAGGGAACGTATGGTTGTTGAGACGATGACTCAGATCTGACATTGAGGCACGACGTATTCCTGCCGGCCGAACCATGCTGGCAGGAGCTAGCGATTGATACGTGGTGGTTTAGCAGCAGTTAACGAAAATTGGCAGGGCGAGCATAGATTTAACTACTAGGTGGACGTGCGCACAAGAAGCAGAAAACTCGACCAGCGTCTGTTCAACATGTAGTTGCGTACATGGAATCTGGGACGCCAGCCAAACAATTATTACAGGACTGGTAAAGCAACCCATTCTTTTAAACTCTTGACGCTTACTAAGAATAGGAGTTGGTTGGCTCTTGGCTGGTGCCAAATGCTCGACCAAATCGTACATGTAGCCAAAAAGATAGATACATCGTTGCGCAGGACAGACTGCAGCCACGCTTCAGGCGTCGGTGTCTATCTATTCCTGAAGGACCTCCTGTCAACACGATCCAAAGCCTACGATATTCTCTGTCGCCGAGTCAAGCAAACCTGTGAGGGAAAATTTTCGATCGGGAGTGCCGAGCTCTATAGCCTCCTTGATGCTATTGGGGGGGCACGATTGGAGGCAGATCCTTCCTTAGTAGCCCTGAGGACGATCTTCCGTGAAGTAGCTAACGGCGGGAGAACGAAAGCTCACAAAATCTCTGAACTAGGACCTTCTATATTCAAGCTGCATACTCTGTACAGCGTCGACATGGACCTTCTAGCTAAAGGCTTTGATAACAGTGATGAAAGAGTTTCAAAAAGCATAAAAAAATACCCTCAAGGATTAAAGTGTATATGGGATGGCATATCAGAGTTATGCCAGCGGGACAGCGTGTTCACCAGCAGGGAGTCTTTAATGAACCCCTTTATCCACGAGTTCTACATTCGGGAACAAGATCCCCTCTTCCACATTTTATCATCCATAAAAATAGAGGGCACGGAAATAGACTGGACGCACATTTTCAAAGACAGCTTAGGCCGAACACCGCTGCATTATGCAACGGGCCTATTACATTCGTCCCGGTGGACGCTCAGGGATTGGAAGACTATTTTACGTGATTTTACCTGCCTCCTAAACAAGGTAGACATATTTGGAAGGACGCCGTTACATATTGCATGTGCGGTCGACTGCCCTGACAGATCGGATTTCCAGTTGCAAGTTATCGAAGCTTTGCTTATGGCGGGTGCGCGAATCAGCATTCGAGACGAATATGGATTGCTTGCTATCGAGTATGCAGCCTTCAATAATAGGGCCGATATAGTGGAAATTTTCCAGAGAATCAGAAATCTTGATCTGAGAGCGATGTCCTTGGAGATGAGTTATGCCCAAGAGGCTTTGAAGAAGGCACGCGATGTTGCTAAGGCCAAAATGACGGGAAATGATGAGCTGGATACGGAGACTGATTCAGATAGCGAAGAATCCGGGTCAGACACCGAAGCATCTAATGGTGAAGATTAACTGGGTTCCACCAGTTTGGGCTGATTGCATGGTGTTTCTTTTGGGAGAATACATAGGAAAGGGTAGTGGATAAATATAGCATGATAACTGGAATTAACGATATATAGCCAAATCGGTAAAAACTTATAATTCCAATGGCCTCTCTTAAAGTATTAAGGAAATAGCTTTTGGTACCAAATTGTGTTAGGATACAAGAATCTCATCTAAAAGGACAGAGACTTCTCAAGAATAACAGCCCCTAGGCATCTAAGACTCATCGATACTTAGCATTCTCAGTTGTTGACTTTGGATTCCGTACTTCATGATCTCAGCCACCAGAAATGCCTAATGTATTTCCAACTATCGTCAAATAATTTGTATATCAGTCTTTTTCTTCCCACTGCTGTCCTATCGGCCACATCCTTGTTATCACCGTCCTTAATTATAACGAGCTAGAGAACGCGGCTAACGAAATTTTGTCGTGATAAGAGTGCCTATCCTCGTAATATTCTAGCAATCTAGGCTTTCAGATCTATAAGAACTTGGAAGTAATCAAAATACTGCGTTCTGCTTTGATGAAGTTATATTCATGTTAGTAACTTGTACTTTAAACCATAATTGTAATATTAATAATTCGGCATAACTGTTCTCTTGTCCACGCGCATCTAAAATTATGTTTTAAAACTAGCTTGTGCTTTGAAATAAGACCGAAGAAAATCAATATTAACATTATTAATAGCTATTTTATTGTATTATTGAAATGCTACTTGCTATATCGCCCACCTATGCAAGAAAGTGCGGACCTAAAGCAAGTGTGTAATTGGCTAATTGCCAATCAACGCTTTGCAGCTATAATTAGCCTTTATAGCCTGTAAACTGGCTAAGTAACGCCTGAACTAGAAAGCAAATTCAAGTTTCAAATAACTCAGAATATTATTGTCTATAGCTATCTATTTATTATATAAGGAGAAGGTGGGATAAATTTGTAATTATACGTAGTAGAGTGTCCTTGGAAGTGTGTTGCGGAGGGCGAGAGGGGTGTGAATGAGCCCCGCGGACTCGCGCTGGTTGGGATCTGTCTTCCGGGGATAGGCTTAATCTACATACACTTCCTGAGCCCTTCAGTTAATGAATTTCATCAATTGATGGGAAATGGTTGATCAGATAGGGCGCAATTCATTAAAAGGAAATTCTTCACAACTGCTATCTCTGTTTTTTTTTTTTTTTTTTTTTTTCTGGCAGTCATCCATTTCTATCTCCGTGTAGCTCAGCCACTTAGTGGCTGTATTTCCTTAACCAGCCTCACCTTAGCTTACATTACTTCAATACTACTCTGAGAACCTACAGAGCCGTGAGTCATCGAGAATCCCTCTTGGCAGTATGCATCACGCCTTAACCAACCTCACCCGTACATATTTAGCTTTCATTACTTCAATACGACTCTGGCTAGAAAGAGAACCTACAAAGCCGTGAGTCATCGAGAATCCCTCTTGACAGTATGCATCACGCCGAAGATGTAGCTCACTAGCCAAACACTAAGCGGGCAACAGGAGTCCACAAGAGACAATCGGCAAGTGCTCTCGAAGCGCGAGCTACTTGAATCAATGATCCCAATTACACGGGACACAACCTATCTGCTTCCCATGTTATTCACTTTGCTTATTTATGATTTGAGAAACAGCATTGGATTTCTTATCAACTAGTTGCATCTTAGCAAACAGAGCTGTTCTAATAAATTAAGGTGGCACACTCTATTAGAACTTGTTGGCAAACCATGATAATAGGGAGAAGCGAGTAAAGCGGTGAAAACTATCAAAATTGCAGTGCGCTGTACTTTTACTTAAGCGGATGTGGCTGGGGCATGCTCATTTTCCGGCTAGGCCCAATCAGAGGCGCCAACGTTTCTGCCATCTCATAGTGCTTAGCCGGGGTACTCTAATCGTTTGGGCTCGCTTAGTGACTGTTGGTCTCTTGGACACTGGGTGAGTGGAATAGGGAACCTAAGAGAAAATTTCATGACTAGGTTCTTGTTGCCCGAAATCATCATTTTGAGCATTCCAGCCATAACCACCAAGTCCAAGGAGAAATAGAATAAAAATGACTGACTCCGTCGTTGCTCCCGCGCCCGCACCCACGCAATCGTCAGCATCGACATCCTCCAACTGGCGGGACGCCTCTAACTGGAGGAGAAGCGATGCGCCCGTATCTGCGCCGAGGACTTCACGGTTTACCCCAAACCGAACAACGGGCATCTCATGGCGCGATAGAGAGGAGAAAAAGAGCAACGAGGCCGAGCAAACTAATGGCGATAATGCTAGCCGTCACCTCGAATCCTCAGACTTCCTTCCCAAGAGCCGGCCATATGATCGGCCAAGGACTAATAAGACGCCCCAAAAAGGCGACGATGGTGCGGCGAAAGCGATCGCAGAAGGGAGACGCATTTACATTGGCAACCTCCGTTATCAGGCCAAACCAGATGACATTGAAGTCTTGTTGAAAACCAGTGACCTTGGTCACTTCACCAATATCCATATCTCAATTGATTCATTCACCGGGCGCAATCCCAGTTACTGTTTCGTCGAGTTCCCTGATGCCGATTCGGCAAAAAAGGCTATGGAGACTTTAGAAGGCAAGGAGTTACTCGGTCGTGAGGGTAAGTTATCCTTGTAGACCCCCTGCCCTTAGTTTATCGATAGCGTCAGGGATCTGTGTGCCAAGAGCATCCAATCTCAGATATCACCGACTTTCTTTCTTCAAAACAGCCGAATACTAATCCGAGATATCATAGTCAAATGCCGACCGTGCCAGCCTAAGGGAAGCGGATCGGGCAGCAAACCCAGCGAGGCACCGAGCCGATGGGGCCAGTGGTCGGGTGAAAAGGAAGGCGATGATCAATCTAGACCCAAGTCTTTCGATAGATATCGCCAAGACTTCACGGGCAAGCGTCTCTACGTCGGTGGTCTACCGAGAATGCACGATCAGGCAACGAATTTTGCTGAAATGACGGAGCTCTTTAAAGATTTCAAACTGTAAGTCTACCTTATTTGTATTTTTATTTTTTTTCGGTATCGCATAGCCTTAGCCGTTGACACTTGATTAGCGAGGCTGTCAGCAAGCGTGTCTCTGCTCATGAAAGCACCCGGGAGCTCCCCGGCAATCATGACTACTGCTTCGTAGACTTCTCGACAATTGAGCAAGCCAAAGAAGCCATGGAGGCACTAAATGGTACATCCTTCAAGGGAGAGCGTCTTAAGGTGTCTCCAGCGAAGGGTCGCTCTAACAAGTGGCGGGAAAGGGATGAGCTCGATAGCAAACGGAGTTTCGACCGACAAGATGCGCCCATGAGGGAATGGGGCACCGAGGAATGAGAGTCTGTTGTACCAACTCGGTTAGCGGTGAGTTAGGAATATAGGGATGCATCGGTTTAGACACCGCGTGATTCATAGAACTGTCAAAGACTGTGAGATCGAACTTAAAACAGAGTATTTGGCGTAAGGCATGCGCGCGCTCCTCCTCATCCTACCCCAAGTTCTGTCTGAGAGACTAAACATGAAGTATTCAGAACCCTTCATGGTTGTTTGATGCAACGCCCACTGAAATCATTCGGGGGCTAGTCTACTTCCGATTTTCAGAGTGCTCCCGAATTCAGACTGTCAATATTTACAATCACCGATGAATTTCAATAGCACATAAATCGTTCATCTGAATTGAGGCAATTACTACAACTCTCCATCTTACTATTGCGAGGGGAATGGAAGGACACTCGACAACCGACCAAACCCTTCTCTCTCGCTTAAGCATATATATAGTACTAGAAAGGGGGAATAATTGATCAAGGGGAGAATAATGTGGTATTCAATTGTCTAAGACGTCGAGTTGAAAACAACATGGCATAAATATGTACACATGACCCAACAAGGCCCGGTCGCACTATAGAGATGTAGCTATACTAGACTTACTTCATAACGAGACGCCCCTCAGATTTGCCTCTGACAATAGGTTCTACTTACGTCTCAGCCGCTTGTTCGGGGTATCTTCACCCTTCGAGCTGGCCTCAGCATCCACTTTCTTACGGCGTTTTCCCACGTTTTCATGACACACACGTTTTCCGTTTGAAGCAATGTACCGCCAACACTCGCTGCACAGACCCTTCGTCTTCACCGTTGGCGCTCCGTGTGGGAGCGCGACGCGACGGAGGGCGTGACAGACGTGTCCGCATTCGAAAATGCGATATACTTCGCCTTCTGTAGCGAGTTTTCGCTTGCCGGCTTTCAGCGAGGCATATTGCCGCGCTGTTAAGTGAACGCACACTATCCTGTTCTGCAGCAGACACATCTCGCAATTCTCAACTGGATTCGAGGGTATGTCCGCGCGCAGCGAGGCAAGGAGCGCTCCGGATCTGTATGTGTTGTTAGCCATTTAGTGTAGATCAGTCATAGACTTTGAGATAAAAGAGTTTGGTGATATGCGCTTCTGTCTTAGAGCATCTCCATTGAATTCTGTCCCTTCTTATATTTATATACTTAATTCTTTAAGAGTGTACGTTCAAAGGGCCAAACAATGTCTTTCTTAGATGTAAGACATTGTTTCTCTCGCCGAGGATTTATACAAAGCCAGCGTTTTCACTCTTTCACTCAATGTGACAACGCCTTTCGGACGTGACGTCGCACATTAAGAAAATTATACTGTCCTCTCAATTCAACCTCATGCAAGTCATAATACTCGATACACAGCTCACTTCACATCTCCTAGGGAATCTCATCGGTCGGCTTCTTGAGAGCGTTGAACTCCGAGAATCTTTGTATCAACTTTGAAAACGGGTGTGAATCTATACGGAAAATTGTTTGTTTATTTCACTTCTTCACTCCTTCAATTGACCTTCGTCATGTCGCTGTGATGTCAGAGATCATCTAAGTCTTCGGACCAGACATACTATGTTGGAGGCACCCGGTTAAAGACCTTCCTCTTTAAGAATAAGTCCTAGTCCAGCCATTACTAGTACCGCGGAGCTCAAGCTCCTACGAAAGCTCACCTCACTTCCCAAGCCATGAACAACCTGCTCCTCATCATCCGTCAATCGAGAAAGACTGCGCAGCCTGAATCCAGTCTCATACCCCAAAATGACAAGGCGTAGAACCCAACCGCTACCACTGGCCCCGCAAGCCGCGCCCTCACAGCCAGATAAGCTGCCGGGCCGCATCTACTCCACCGCCTTCGGGATAACGGTGCATCCCAAGCACGGTGAAGAAAGCATCTCAAGCCACGATGCAAGCGCATCCAAGAAGACGGTCTACACTATCGTCAAAGCCGGGCTATTGATCCCCGGCGACAGCGAGCCGGTGAAAGACAGCACACTAGTAATCGAGAATAAACTCATCGCTTGGGTCGGGCCAGAAAGTGAGGCCCCCTCGGAATACACGGATGCACCGCACAGGACTTTCTCCATCCCGGTCGTCATGCCCGGCCTCTGGGACGTGCACGCGCACTTCGGCGGCGAAGCCCCCGAGATGGAAGAAGGCGACCACGCAGGCATCCTCCAGCAACACCCCGCCATCGCCGGCGCGCGACTAACAAAGGGGTGCTGGGAGGCGATGCAGCGAGGCTACACCTCGCTGCGGGACGTGGCAGGCTACGGATGCGAGATCGCACGCGCGATCGAAGACGGCAGCATCGTAGGACCGAACGTGTACTCCTCAGGCGCATGTCTAAGCCAGACAGGCGGCCACGGCGACATGTTCGACGTGCCAGCCGGCGACGTGCATCTCAGCACGGGTCTGTCAAGCGTGCAGCCAGGCCACTGGGGGTCAACGCAGAGTCTCCTCGTGGACGGCGTCGACGAGTGTCGGCGCGCCGTGCGCCTGCAGATCCGGCGCGGGGCCAAGTGCATCAAGATCTTCGCGAGCGGCGGCGTGCTCTCGCTCGACGACAACCCTTTGCACGCGCAGTTCAGCCCGGAGGAGCTAGATGTCATCGTTAGCGAGGCGGCGCGGCAGGAGCGCGTTGTCGCCGCGCACGTCCACGGGAAGCCTGGTATCATGGCGGCTGTGAGGGCCGGGGTCACGACTGTCGAGCATGTCTCTTTTGCCGACGAGGAGTGCATCAGGCTTATTAAGGAGAAGGGGACTGTGTACGTTGCCACGCGCACGATTGTCGATTTGCTGCTTAAGGCTGGGGGCAAGGGGTTGTCGAAATACCAGTGGGAGAAAGTGCAGCTTTGCGGAAGTAATCATCTCAATGCTTACAAGATGGCGATCAAAGCTGGTGTTCCTATTGCGTTGGGGACGGATACCGGTCCAGGATTCAACATGGCTATGGAGCTGGACTATGCTGTGCAGGCTGGTCTGACCCCGTTGGAAGCCATCAAGGCTGCGACGGCTAATGGGCCGTTAAGCGTTGGGGCGATGGCGCCTAAGACGGGGCAGTTGAAGGCGGGCTATGAGGCGGATATCCTAGGCTTGCTATATAACCCCATCGAAGACGTCAAGATTTTACAAGAGAAAAAGAACATCGGATGGGTGTGGAAGGGTGGTCGGCTGTTTAAAGGCCCCGGTGTTGGACCGTGGGGTGAAGATCCTTTTTAAATCCATCTATACTCCCTATATAACCAGGTAACGATTAAAGTTGATGATAATGAATCCAAATAGAAAAAGGGAAACCGCCCAACGTATAATATCTTGTTTGAACTTTAAAAATCAACCACGAGCTTATCCTCTCCCCGAGCCGCGCGGTATTTGTTCGTCGCGTCTATCAAGGCATCGCACCCTTTCAAAAGAAATCCCCATTTCTTCGCGAAGCCCGGCGTGACCTCCCACGCCGTCTCAACCCAGGGATCGCCCCAGACAAGCAAGCCGTTGAGCTCAATGTCATTGTATCCCTCGAATAACCCACCCATGACGTCTGAGCACAGTTCGTCTTCGTCGATGATACTTCCGTATGACAATAAGTTGTCCCTCATTTTCGGAGACGGGAAAGTGTCCATCCACATATCGTGTGGTGTATTCTGCTGAAGCCACGTCTCCTGCAGCGAGAGTGGGAGGACTTCCGGTGGAGGCGGGAAGTCCTTCGCGAAGAGCACCATGCCGCATTCCGTCGGTACTCGTTCGATGATCCGCAAGATGGCCATGTTCGTCAGCATGGCGCGGAAGGCGTTCAGCTGTATGAGCACGAGGAGCCGGTGGTCTGGGGACAGTGGAAAGAAGATGGCGGGTAGATTGGTGCCGTCATGGTCGCTGGCCAGATAAGTGAACACGGGGGGGAAACGTCGTACCCGGTTCTCTGGGCTAAGATCCTCGTCAAGGAGCGAGGGGCTTGGCTGAGGACGATACAAGCTTCGAGTGACATCGAAGGATTCTACTCGAGCTTTTAGCTGCGCCCAGTAGGAGTATGGCCTCAGTCTTTCCAGTGGCACAATGGGGGACTGCCGGTCTACGGCAAGGTATTCTTCTAGACTACTTTCGCCTTTTAGGACGGAAGCCTATTGATTAATTGATTGATTGTTAGTCTATCTGGACTCCTGCGGCCAGCTCGACCTGTTGAAAAGAGAACCTTACACTCAAGGCATCCATAGAAGTCGACCCTAGACTTGCTGTTGTCGGTTCACGTTCAACCTGGTCTCCACCGTGTTGCCTTTTAGCAGCGGTTCCGGCTTTCTCCGCTTGTCTACGACCTGCAGCTTAATTAGGCCGGGGGGAAACGTGGTCATTATAACGGCGACGAGAGGTATAGTCCTAACCAAAGCCGTACCATGCTACTCCTGTCTCAAGCGCCAATGCCGCACCCCACCCAGACCTGAGACAAGAGTACGCACGAGAATAAACAAGTGTATAGTTGCAATTGGTAGTTGTATAGTGGGTAAAGAACGCATTATGTGACTTACGCCATGCCCGTTGATGCAAGCGGTTCTGTCGTCGTCTCCTTTCGGCTGGATCTGTCAAGCCGGTCCAATCGTCACTGCAATTTCGTGCCTTCGCCTCCTCCATTAGTATCGCCATACTATTCCGAGACTTATCTGTATATGGACGAGGTAACTCACCTCGCGTAGAGACTTTACAGCAATTAGTTCAACACTCATGGTGCCGCGAGTTTAGTCCAAGTGCTAAGGATGAAGCAAGAGATGTTGGGGGCAAAATCAAATAAGCAGAAACGTTCGATGCAGTCTGCTTATTTTTCAAGAGCTTTTAAAAGCTCTTAATGCTTCCGTTGGCCATAAGGCCGGGGCTATTCTCGATGTTATGCATGTCCTTGTGTTGACGGGCTGGAGTCCATCCGACGCAAAGGCCATGGTCCACTAATACTGGGCCAATACACAGAGCCGGGTACCACTAAGCTAAGAATAGCGTAGCGCACATGCAGGCTGCTTATCCCCCACACGGGCAGACAAGGGGCCACGGACAATAAGATCTGTCATCGCTGTCTGCTCAAAACCTGGTATAATTTTCGAGTTAGTAATTTGTCTCCGGACCTGACTAGGTCTGTCGCATTATCTCCATTTTTTCTTCCTATTTGCTATAACATTAAGTTGATTCACTCTCAATATGGCGGGACAGTTGATGAGTCCGCCGGTTTTTCAAAATATAACAATCCCTCCGTGAGGATTCACGCTTACGCCAGGGAGGCCATACCAAAAGCCAGCATAGGGGACAGAACAAGAAATATAAATTGAGAATCTCGAGCTACAGTTAAATCCCCAATGATTGGATTCATTCATGAGTCCCTCTTTTGAGATAACCCGAAGATTATAACCCCGAAGTCTTGTCGAAACCTCCGTGTCCATATATACCATGCCGAGCATGTCTGGATTCGTGGATTTCAATCCGGAAAAGGATATTCCACCTCTCGATGGAAAGGTAATCTTTATAACGGGAGGTTAGTGCCAACTATCACTACACGAATGTGCATCTGAGTTAACATTCTGCGCCTAAGGCACGGCTGGCTTAGGGAAAGCTTCAATAGAGGCTCTGGTGAAACGTGGAGCATCACATATCTATTTCACCGGGCGCAATGCCAAAGCGGGCGAGGCGCTCATTGCCGAGATGAAAAAGGCCAACCCGTCCGTAGGGCTGACGTTCCTGGAAATGGACTTCCTTTCCCTCGCGTCGGTGAAGAATGGCTGCGACCAATTCGTTCATGATCGTCTAGATGTTCTGATGTAAGTACCTGTGGAGCCTAAATATGTGTGATCCTAATTAATGCCTGCGTTAGGTGCAATGCGGGTATCATGTTTAAACCTCCTGCGCTCAGTAAAGACGGATATGAAGCAACTTTCGCTACGAACCACCTAGCACATGCCCTGATCATAAAGAAACTGTTACCAACTCTGCTCAAGACTGCCGAGAATCCGGACGCAGACGTCCGACTGATCAGCTTGACCTCAGAGGGCTGGACAGGCCACCCGAAACAAGGCGTCAACTTCTCCACTCTCCAAACCACGCAAGACTCGATTTTTGGGAAATTCACACGTTATGGGTAAGTGGGCGAGGATTACACTTCGAGCCCTGTAAAGACTTGACTCTCCAGATAGTGCTCTTGGGGCGAACTAATAGCCACTACAGGCAGAGCAAACTGGCGAACATTGTCTACGCGGCCGAGGTTGCTCGTCGCTACCCGCAGATCATGGCTATCTCAGTGCATCCTGGGGTCGTGAAGACGGATCTTGTCAACAGCCTAAGTCTCTCAGAAAAGGCGATCGTATACGGAGCGAACTTCGCCATGGGCGTGAAATTAATGGAAGAGAAACAAGGTTGTCTCAGTCAGCTCTGGGTGGCGGCAGGGGCTCGCAGAAACGAGCTTGTGAATGGCGCATATTACCGGCCGGTCGGGGTCCTGAGCAATTCCGAGCTGGACAAAATAGCGACAAGCGAAGAATTTGCAAATAAGCTTTGGATGTGGACGAATGATGCGTTGGCAAGGGTCTTGTGATGATGATGATGATGGGGACGATGATTATACAGCGTTATATGCAGCATGCCTAAGGTACCTAAACGATGCAGTGTAGCCTACCTACCTCTTACCTACCTAGGTAGGTACTACCTGGTGGTGATTGGATAGTGTTGACCAAGACAGGTCCACTACCTAGGGCAGGTAAAGGGACCTACTTAGAGTCTGCCCAAGCCAGGACTACGTGTAGCCAAGTAAGTGAGCACTTATCACGTGAAGTCGCGTCAGCGGCGTGTCGCGAGGAGGGGAGGTGCAAGGGGGAAGAACCGCGCGACGTGAGCAGGACTGAGGGAATAGCTGCCTGGCTACCGGTATAAGTCAAGTACCTCATCACATACTTAGGTACCTTACACTATCAGGTAAGTAGCTTACATATATATAGTTAGGCTACCATATGTACATAGGTTAGGTAGCTCCTGATACAGGATATTATTCTCGTACTAAATGACCTATCAAGCCCTGCATACAGCCCTTGTGATATGACCGTATAGCCACTTTTAAGCAATACCTCGGTGGAGTCGGGAGGGCTAGGAGGTATAACACTCGTGGCGGAGAAACCGACGAAATATAGGTCACGCGCAGCGGCTACTTATTGGGACGTAGCCAGTATTGTATTGAACTTGGTGCTATTTTCAACACAACAAGGCCCTTTTCGCGGCTAGACCATAAAGTCAAGGAAAACCAAACAATTACAATGATAAATCATATGGAGGCCTCATGAGCCAACTCGGTGAGTTTGGTGATAATTATACTACACTTTTTACTGTGAATTCACTGCGGAAGCCAGGAGCACTATTTCTCGGTAACAGGGTCAGGGGCGCCATCCAGCTCCATGGCGTTCCGTTTGGGCGCTGGGAGTGGTCCAGACCAGACTAATCTAGTGTACTTGAAAAGAAAAAGAACGACTTTCTACGGGCCGTTATTCTATCATCGAAAACACAATCCCATAACAAAAAATACACGAAAAGAAAGTTTTTTTCGTTCATGTTATTGCTTTCCTTCACTGTGGCGTGACGCAGTATTAGACCGTGCCTATCACGTATTCTCACTGTGGAATACAGTTCAAGAAAATATGATCTATGACTATTGATCGTCGGACACCTATGACCACGGTGTGCGACGAGTCTTTGTGTCAACGACAATAACATTCTTGGGACTGTCTTGGTCCTTGGCACATTCAGGACCTGAAGATAGCCACTAGGGTAACGACGCCAAGACCTCGTGGCATCTCTATTCCTGGTTCCTCCTTTCTCCACTAGACTCTCGATCGCGCAAAACAGCTAAAGAACCACTTCGTTCGAACTGTGTCATGATCTAATATAGCCTGTAGGGTATCGAAGTTCCAAACACGAATGTTTACACCATTGTGCTATCTCTTGACAGGAACCCGCCAATTTGGCCGTCGCTGCACTGTACAGTTGCACTGAGGTGACATTACCACGTGGGCACCGGTAAGCCGGTACCGATCACAGTCGCCTCTTTGACCCCTGCAGTACCCCTGAATGATCAGCTTCCCCTTACACACCGTATTCTAACGCTAATCTAAAGTGGCTCATTAGAGGTGCCGCGAAGCCATCTACCTTCTGACATCATAACTAGATAAATCTCAATTGTGATAGAATTAAGCGGGAGCCATGTGAACTAGTTAGTAGCATTATGATCAGCTACACAATGCCGGATTAGGTCAGTGGGGTTTGTGCAGTTGAGGCTAGCTTTGAAGAATATTGGCGAGATTGGCTCTTCTACCAACATTTTCTTCTCAAGCCATTAAAAGGAGAAACAAGCAATTAGGCGATGTAAATGGGCTAGCTAGGTCCATGATGATCCAAGAGGCGCTCGTACACTCTAAATTTTGATGAATTGAGGGTCCGGAATACAGCCCTGTAGCGCCCAAGTCACGATGTGGGCATCTGCCACTCCAAGTACAATTCTGGCTTTGAAAGGGATTCGTGGAAATGGGCGGTAAATCGCCATACTGGTCCCTGCTTCTTTTTTAGGCGGTACTATTAGTGGATGAGATGAGTGATCGACCTACAGGTACCATAGGAGGTTGGAGATGATGCTGTCACTGCCAGTATGTAGAGGATGGTTATGGCTATATATATATAGGCTCGTCGTTCCCTCAGAATAACACATTGTTCTATCATCCTCACCTCAGTCCTCACCACGAACTCACAGTCACTCATTCATAATACTTCACTCAAGTCATTCGTTCGACCTCAGCATACTACACCTAACTACACACATTCACCATAATCGCCAAAATGCAGTTCTCTACCGTCGTCCTCGCCGCCCTCTCATTGGGCTCTGCCATCGCCACTCCCGTAACCGGCTTCCCCGCGTTCAACAATGCTGTTGCCACACTGGCCAACGTCAACGTCGTCGTTCAGCAGGAGACAGCCAACATCAGTATGTCTAATGCTTACTGGGCCTAGGAGAATGAATACTGATCTAGACTGCAGAGGCTGTCACCAGCGGTGCTCATAATGCTGAGACTCTCGCTAAGGTCCAGCATTCTCTTCTGACCGTCGGTCAGAGCATGAACACCCTCGTCGCCCCGGTCCTCGCTCTCAACACCGTCGGCCCCCACTCGCTCAGCACAGAGCAGATCGCTGCTATCCCCAAGTTCCAGAAGGACTACCAAGCCGTCCTAGTCAACCTTGAGATCATCGGCAAGAGAGTGACCGGCAGCAACTTTGATAAGGGTGAGTTCTTTTTAAAACCCATAACTTGATCCTAAGTGCTAACGAGTGGCTAGATGCTCTCGCTCAAATCAAGCCTGAGCTTCAGTGGGTCCTGGCTTCTCCTGGCCCCATCGCTCGACCTATCATTACCTTGGTCAACGTAGCCACCCCCAAGTATGCTAGCTACTACGAGTCCTGGACTCCTTACCTCATCAACATTGAGGCCCTCATTGTTGTTGTTCTTGGACCCATTGCTCTTGGTGTCGGGCTCGATATCAACGTTTTGTAAATAGTGAACAGGGTTTAGCTTTCAGCGCTATTGCAGCATCAGGATGGTGGATACCATGGAGGGTTTCAATGCGACAGATGGATGCAGACTTATAGAAGGTGTTTTGCGACGTTCTTTGATAATAGTTAATATGATTTGATTGAGCACTGAGAATCATGATGCCCTTGGTGATATTGAGTTTTAATGTTGTTAGAAAGCCAGCATGGTATATCGCCCAGACTGACGGGTTAGTGGTAAATTGGATACCGGAAACATCCAGACGAAATAACAAAAATATTAAGAGTAATTATCCATGTTAACGGCCATATTGAATTTAGTAACGACGCGCTGACAAAATATACAAAGTCCTAAACATATTTATACGGCAGTTTCAAGCAACTATGTTGCTTAAGTTGAGGCATAAAATAATCCTGTGATGGATCTTACCATCTCCCCTTCAAGTAATCAAGCCGCGAGAAGAAAAATTGGAGAATCAAAACAATCAGTGGCATTGGGTCTACCAATCGCTATGACAATTATGCACAGTCTACTTCATACCCCTAAACAGCAGGCTGCAAATAATGTAAACAAGTAAGCCAGTAATTTCTCCGCACCAATCTCCCAAGTTGTATCATTCTGCAAGTGATGGCCGGCGCCAGGGACCCAAGCCAGCTCGACGCCGTGGCCAACACTATCCACGCCACCTTCTCCAGGCAAGGGATGAATAACATCATCTTGAGCCTCAAATTTCGTGTCCCGGGCAAGCTCGGAGAACGCAGCACGGTACGTCTCCGCAGTCTTCTCCTGAACCGGCTTATTCATTAACCTTTCTTCAGCGCCAGCCATAATCAGCACCCTATTACTATTACCTGCACCCCAGCCCGTGATGCTCCGCAGCACCTTTGTAGGATCGGCGAAATGGAATATCATGCCCAGCGGCCAGAGAAAACTTTCGAAGCTATTCAGATGACTCTGGAATTCCGCGAGCTTGTCATCAGGGTAGTCTCTGCTGAAAAACGCCTGTCTGATTAAGAAGGGATGAGACAGAGGCGAGTTAGAATGCCGTCCATGGAGAAGCATCCGGATGTTGAACCAAGGATCGAGGAACCACCAGTTCACATAAACCGAGAACCTACTTCGTATCAGCCTCAAATCTCATATACGACAGTGACTCTGAATGAACGAAGTTGTCAATTGACGGTAACCTACGATCCAGTCCCGGGGATAGCTCCAAGCAGCCCCAACCCCTTAACTCTAACATCGCCCTCGCTAAGAATAAACTGGCTCAGACCGCCACCACTAGAATGTCCAACGAGCACGACCTCGCAACCCTCCCACTCCTGCACGGCCCCCGATACCCGCCACAACATCATCCGCGAGATCGCGCCTCGTGGTCGCGTACAGCATCTTCAGAAACGAAGGGTGCCAGCTCGTGCCATGGCGGCGCGCAGAGATAGCGTAGCTCGTGACGCCGTGGTGCGCGAGGTAGCGCATGTATCCGTGCTACATCCAGGCGCAGCCCATGCCGCCGTGGACGAAGACCACGGGTGGGATGGCTCTTCTTAGGGCGGCTTGGCGGGTCCATTGTGAGGCCCATATTTCTTATATTTAGGTACTTATATACGTAGTAGGTACCTGGTAGTTGCGGGTATTTAATACCCGCCCAATAGTCACTCCAAATAAAGACCACACATATCACCCCGACCCCTACATTCAATCACTTATAACGCAACCCGAAGAAATTGAGAAAAACAGAAAACTTATATGGTTCATAGAGACAAAGATTTTGAACATAACTATATACATTTAATTATGCAAAGCCTTATCTTCAACGAGCTTTTATAGTTCTAGAGCTTTGGTGGAAAGCGAGTGTGTGGTCTTTAATATTTGGAGTGACTACTGCTCGCTGAGTCCGAGTTGTGCCGAGTCCCTCGTTCCAAGGCATTAACGAATCATGAATCATAGCCCTTTCAGTTACAGCCCTTTCAGTTACTACATATGGCTCATTTTTGTGTAGCCCCAAGGTGTAGCCTTTGCCGATTTGACTTCGCGGAGAATGAAGAAATTACTATACGTAGGTGTAAAAGGACTTTCTTTTTTCCTTCGGAGGCATTGTGGTCTTAAACTAATAGAGCAACGAAACAGTGAGGCCTGATGGTCGTTCTGTTACCATCCCATTCAACACGTTCGAAGACGATGCTTACACTTACGAACCATGCTACCCCGGGTGTCAACATTGGGACAAAAGGCTTACCGGCTACCATGCTGACTGTATTTGGCATGAAGACGGTCGGTTGGTCCCGAGTCTGTTCGATGCTACTTCTTATTCCTACGATCCCTGGCCCGGTGAAAATGCGAGACGCCTTCGCTGGATGCGCTCTCACTTAGCCCCTATGGTTTACCGTTCCCTCGCTCTCCGACTACCCTATGACCTTTGCGACATCGTTGCACAATATTGCGTCCGCGAATATGCATTACAAATTAGCACAAAGTTTTGTCAAGACAATTTAGCGGCTGATTTCCGCATTGAGTTGTCGAAGCCGATATGGGCTCGCTATGCTTCGCTCGATGGGGTACCATACATAGTGTCCCTAGCGAACGAGCCGTCTTCGGGCGATGTCGTACCCCTATCACGGCCGGACACCCCTATACAGGTGGTTTATGTGGCCGAGGACCATTTAGGTGTCAGAGAGGTGCATTTTGCTAGTCCGTTAGGCAAGACACCAGATCGCCCGAAGCCAGGCTTGTGGTGGAGAACAGTTCGAGTACATGGGCCTAAGCTTGAAGGTCAGACTGATGTAGGTTTGTGTTGGTTTACTACCCGTCGAGTTTTGCTCATGCAGGCAGGGTTCCAAATTGCGCCGCTTGATTTGCCCAACCATGGGCCATACCCCCGGCGGCAGCGTGCTTTGGGCCACGCCTCAGCCCTATCCGGAACGATGTCGATTTACAATGTTGATGAAACCGTCTGATCCGCTCAGAATGACAGCGCTTAAACTTGACGAAAAAGTTACCGGTTACTCATTTTGTTGGGATAAACATGTTGTCGCGTTCAAGGCGCATATTCCCGGGGAAGATCTTTCATATTATAAGTATGTTACGTCGAACCACCCGCATGCTCTTTGGCTTTATATTCCACTTCGCCAACACGAAAGAATTACGGAAATTTGGCAACGCCGTCGCAAGCACAGCAGGGAGGTTGCTTTGATAGTGAGTAATTCTTATATCTTTTGGACATATCCCTAACAATGATAAGGCTGTTACGAATATGGATCGCATCCATTTGATGGGAGCATACCCAAAGTCCTGCTGGCATCCGTGTAAATACCAGCTTCTACACAAGGCCGGACCTAACGATCACCCTTTTTTCGTTGATGAATCTCCTGCAGGCGTTCATGCTGTTGCGTCTGGACCTATCGCTGGAAGCACAGCAACACGCTCCCTCCCAGTAGCGCTGTCCCCATATCCCGAGTCCATGTCCTACGAGGATTATCTTTATACGACGGCTCGTGTTGATAATGTCGCTCATGTTAGACTGTGCCGGGCTGAATCTAGTTCGGTTATCACCGGGTTGGTCTTTGAATACACTGATGGCCACCAGGAGAGTGTTGGGCAAACCCGCCTTGATTGTCTTGAAGATCCTACTATAATTGACGTCTCTCAGAAGATGTGGTTGAGGATGTCCCGGTCCCCTTGGGGCTTTCCTCAGGTCGTTGATGCAGGTTTTTCTCCAATTTCAAAGTCCGAGGAAGAGAGTGGGGGAGAGTATCTCTATATAATGTGGCATGGGGTTTTGGAATGGTGGTTCTCGATGAATCAGTGTCAGCTATATCACAATGGCCAAGCGAGCCTTACTACAAGGTGGTAGGGACACTTGAGTGGCAGCGAGTTGATATTCTTTATTTCGCCGGCAAAGGCGAGTGTACATATAAACCGTATTACTACCATGTTACCATAAGCCAACCCAGTATACTCTTGCAGATGGGCCTGGTCACGGACCTATCGTCCGGTGAAAGCCAGGAGGCGAACTTAAACTTCCAGGCGATTATTGGCATCTATCCTGACTTTCGTTAATAATAATAGTGTTTCACATAGTAACTATACATCTAGCGATAGCTTTAGCAACATCTTTAAAACCCCCCCTACCAGAAGAAGGCGATTACGGACTATGTCAAGAACCTCAATAGTAAGTACAACGGATGGTATAACAAGACGGGCCGCACATATTCCAATATCTCTGTCCAGGGTCTATACTTTACCTATTCCTACAACGGAAAAGAAGGAGCTATTTCTAGGACAAGCGCATCTATACTTCTTACGAGTAGTATTATTAGCCTTATTAACAATACCCTCTTAGCTTCTAGCAAGAAACCGCTAGGCTTCCTAAGCTTGTTAATAGAGTAACCATGTCGAAAGGGTACATGAAAAAGCGCATGCGCCTAATTAGAATCTTTAACATAACCCTTTGGCGCGGGGGCGGGTGGCCCGCTTGGGCGGCGCCAGTGCAGATACTGATAGCTCAGATGGAGGAAGCTGAATATAGCTAGTGGTGGTATGGTCGCCGATGAAACCAAGGGTGGTTGTAAATGGGTAGCGAGAAGAAAAATTAGGCAGGGGTGAAATACTTTACCTAGGTAGTCGGTACCTATGCGATATTCTCGCGATAGATAATAATATGTTTCTGGAAAATACTATAGAATGATGAAGCTGAAGTGCCCAGGGCACCCGTAATACCGTGTCCCATCGCAACTCATTAACTGGGCTTTAATCTCAATTCTCTGTACCTGTTTTACGCTACCACCGAGCCACGACGAAGAGTCATCGGCGTACTACTATGAATGAGCGGAAAAACTAGGAAAGCTAGATCAAGCTTTTCCGCATTGGCGATCAAGCCACGGAGCACGCTCAACAAATCTCAATACGAAAAATGAGACAATTCTTCACCTCGTATCGTTCTGACTCATCCTACTATTGGTCCTTTCGCGTAGCTGAGTTCTCGAATATACTACGTAAGCAAGCCTTTTAATGCTATCAGTAATTATCCAGGTGAAGACTACGGTCGGCGCTACTGACTGTGATACCTACCCAACCGTACTTGACAGCTAGCGACGTATGACTGAGCCCGAATATGTATTTAAATTTTAACTTGCGCCACTCGTCGCGTTGCTATTTGGGACATCTCCCTGATTTTGGTGCACTTCTGCGGCGTGGCTTACACTGGCAGGTGTTATCTCACGATTGCGTGGCGACACTTGGATATTTCGAAACGTCTGCAGTTAGCTGTACACTACTCGTTGAGTTTTATATTTTCCTACGGAGATCTCAGGTATAAGTGATATCTCTATGAATGATTTCGGTGCAGGCGAATTCGGACGATCTGACTGTCTCGAAATGCATATCGATGTTTAGCTTAGATTTCCCTCCGCTACACCTACCGGACTCGTAGAGGCAATGGTAGATGAAATATTTAAGCATAGGCATATCTTATGTCTGTTCTTTCATCCATATTGTGATATTTTTTTTTTCTTTGTTTTTTCTTTTTTTTTTCTTTCTCAATGTGAAATTCAATACTTCAAGAAATGAAGTTAGTTGCGCATAGATGCTTACAAGGTACATTTGTGGGGTAAGTGTACATTACTAGTCGCCTGGCAACTGCCACCTGCTAGCTGAACTTGCAGCAACTTACAGCTGGCAAAGGTATGCTTGGCAGCAAAGAGCTCATCTCTCACCTTCATCCAACTCACATTAACCTCTTTTTCATATGTAGACAAGTGAAGAACCTCTCCTCACAAGCCATCTTCATCTCGAATTTGGCACCCATACTGTTGGAATATTACAACTGCCAATGAAGCCCTCTCTAGGGTCATTTTAAATATGGCGGCTGACCCTCTTCCTTCGACGCTGAGCTTCCTCACGGATGCTGCCCATCTCCTTGTGTCCGTCTCACCAGAGACATCGGCGCATCTCATGTCACAACGAAACTCATTAATGTTCGAAAACGGTCTAGACCAGTCCGACGTGCAGCGACAGCGCGTGTGTGGTTGCTGTGGCCATATCATGATTGCTGGCAGAGGTGATGAGCTCGCAATAGACAGCAGCAAAGCAGGTCACAGTAAGAGACGCCGCGGTAATAAGCAGAAGGTGGCTAGCGCATCATCATCATCACCAAGAAGCGGATGCCGTAAAACATGGACCTGCGGCAAATGTGGCCGCTATACGACGATTAAGCTTCCGCCACCAGATCGTACCCCGAAACGACGATTCAAACAAACAACTTCAAGGCCTACTAATATCGTCGGTGGTGCTGCTGCTGATGCACCGCCACCAGCAACAACAACAACAACAGCAGTAGCATCATCTAGTGAGCCTACGACGAGAGTGTCAGCCAACGCGAGCAGTAAAAAGAGAGCCAAGAACCGGAAACAAGGCCTTCAAGCTCTACTTCAGCAATCATCGAACTCCAAATCAAATTCGGGGCTCGGACTAAGCCTAGCAGACTTCATGCAGAATTAGTCCTTCATGGGCGATCTCGATATCTCAAGAACACTCTTCAAATGCCAAATGCCACATGCCAGACACCACTTGAGAGCCGGAATCGTCGAGCAGGGTCTAGAAGGCTTTTTTTTACAAGGGGTGCTCTCTCACTAGTCCTAGTTAGGCAAGGCCCAGAAGCCATGCGCCAACCCTCATATGTCATACCGGGAACCCCGCCATCACCTTAAGATTGCCCCTCCAACTTGGTATTTTTTTTTTTTTCTTTTACCAAGCAAATAGCAAAAAAAGGATAACGTGTCACAACTTCCTGCCCAACTGCTTAGTACATATAAGGCACATATCGCTCCCTCACGCCAACAAACTCAAACTCACCTTAGCCGGAAGTTACAGCTCCGTTAAGAGACAAACTCGATTGCGCGCGCGCAAAGCTCCAAATCTCCAACCTCGACATGTCGGCGCCAAACGACACCGCGGCAACCACGACTGCCGCTTCGTCGAACGAGTTCTTCGAGTCCATCGGAAAGAAAGCTGACCAACTCGCGCCCACTACAAATGGCACAAATGGCACAAATGGCACAAATGGAGTCTCAAGCACCGATGACGACGACGTCAGGGTAGTCGAGCAGATCGAATCGCTCTGCATGAACTGTCACGAAAATGTAGGTTCACGTGCATGTGGATGCACGGCGCAAACTGTTCCTTTATCGAGCACTGCTAACCTCTTCTTCCTCTTGTTCTAACTAGGGCGTTACGCGCATGCTACTCACTTCCATCCCCTACTTTCGCGAGGTTATCCTCATGTCCTTCCAGTGCGACCACTGCAACTTCACCAATTCCGAGATCCAATCCGCCGGCGAGATCCAGCCCAAGGGCGCCAGTTACCTGCTGCGATTGACGGAAATGGTTGACTTCGAAAGGACAGTCGTCAAGTCCGACACCGCCATCGTCAAGTTTATCGAACTAGACCTCGAGGTCCCCTCTGGCCGCGGACAGCTCACCAATGTCGAGGGCCTCCTTAGTACCGTCGTCGATGATCTCGAACTGGGGCAAGAGGCGCGAAAGGAACAGCAGCCCGAGATCTACGAGAAGGTCGCACAGATTATCACCAAGGGGCGTGCCATGCTCGCAGGCGAGGCCTTCCCCTTCCGGCTGTCTGTTGATGATCCGGCCGGAAACTCTTGGATATCTCCTAACATGAGAGACGGTGTCGGTAAATGGGAGAAACGCGAATATGTGCGCACAGCAGAGATGAACGAAGCCCTTGGCCTTGCTGCAACCGAACAAGGCACCACGGGCAATATCGAGGACGAGGATATCATCCCAGATCAGGTATACGAATTCCCAGCCACTTGTCCTGGTTGTATGCACCCCTGCACGACCAGGATGACCATGATCGACATACCCCATTTCAAGGCTGTCGTCCTCATGTCAACAGCTTGTAACGACTGCGGCTACAAGTCGAACGACGTGAAGACGGGTGGAGAGATACCTGAGCTTGGCAAGAAGATCACCTTGAAAGTGGAGAGTGCAGAAGATCTCGCTCGCGATATACTGAAGAGTGAGACTTGCGCACTGGAATGCCCTGAGCTCAACCTCCAAGTAAATCCTGGGACATTGGGTGGTCGTTTCACCACCGTCGAGGGCCTGTTAACACAGATTCGAGATGATCTTCGTTCGCAGATATTCGAGACAGGTGGTGGCGGCGATTCGCTCGCGACTGAGGAAAGGGTGACCTGGACTCAATTCTTCGATGGCCTCGATGTGGCTATAAGGGGCGAGAAACCATTCACAATCATCCTTACCGACCCGATAGCCAGCAGCTATGTTCAGAAGGCAGTCGACCCTGATCAGGATGATCCTCAGATGACTATTGAGGAGTATACACGTACGGATGAGGAAGAGGAGGATTTAGGACTGAAAGATATGAAAACAGAAGGTTACGAGCAAGACCATGGGAATCAAACTGGCGTAACCGAATCTAAACCAGAAGACAGGTAGAAGATACCATTTAATACAATTGAGAAAAGGTTTATATACCGATTGATTATATACATTCCCATGTGATTCAAGAGACCGGCACTTATAAAATGCCCCCCCCTTGGCTTATATAAACAACAACTCAATGCACCAACTAGCTCATGCCTTGCATCCCATTATACCTAACTTTAGAGTGTAGGCTAGGATCCTCAATCTCATACTAGCCACATAGAACTTTCCAAGTTAAATCAGAAGACACCATTTGAAGCTATCGAAAAACTCGAAATATAAGGGGGTTTAACTAACCCTTCACCTAGCTGACCATCACTCGAGCCACTTCTATTCGCAATTCGTATGTATGAAGCCCTGCGACTAGACACTCTTTATTTTTATCTCACAGTAGTATCATCATATACATTCCCGTTCTTGTTCCATTTTCATATATCCTCCCACTTTCCCTCCGCTACATCAACAGTGAGGCGGAAAAACTTAGACCGCCGCCGCGCCACGAGTCAGCAGAGACCTTTTGTACGCAAAGTACCAATATTATGGCTATGAGGTAAACAGAAGGGGGGAAAAGAGAGAAATAAATCTATATGAGGTCTGTAACTGGTAAAGATCCTGGCTCATATACAACAATTCTGTGGATCGTCAATGTTTAAGCTGAGTGTTCTCGACGGATGAATCTTTCATACTTAATGCTTGACAACAGTAGATTCTGCCACGTACGACCATACCCACTGGAAAACTCGGGATCCCGTCCGCTCTCCCATAGATAAGCCAATGAAGGAAGATTGATAGTTACGCCCCGGTCGCAGAGCGGTTCGTCACGTAACAACAGCCCGACCGAGAGCCGAAAAAGGGCGCTTGGACAAGCTGGCTTGACCTGATCCTGAAAACCGCTTTTGGTCTCGCCGTTACTCTGAACGCCATCCCGTTCTCGTGGGGCCTCCGTTTTGCCCTCTGTTTTGCCCTCTCGCATGTACCCTCATTCTCCCTCGATATCCCCCGTGAGGCTTCGATCCCATGCGCATCACATCAGCTGCAGAGATAATAGCTCAGCTGCAGACGCCGAGGGCCCAGCGCCATCACATATTGCGCTCCCCCCATCCCCCCCAACCCCCCTCTCTTCCAGCATGGCAGTCCTTTTCGACGCCCTCTTCGCTCCTCTCCCGCCTCTCCTTGTTCCATGCCTGTGTCGAGATAAGACTAAAAGCCAAAGCTACGCCGATACATTCTTCAGTATCTAATTACACGTAGCACTCCTATCCAGCCACCCTGACAAACTTAGCTTTACCAAGCGACCCACGTCGGTAGATCCATCCGCCAGTATACCTTTCTCGTCCATATCTCGGAGCAACCTGTCGATATATTCCCCCGCTGCTGAGAGGTGGAGAATATGTGCAATAGCACGATGAACGGCCAAAAGCCGGGGCGAGGGAGGGTCAATTGTCCGGGTATCAGAAAGGTAGAGTGTGCGGGTAATAGGTAGGCCTAGAGTCCTAGAGACGGACGGATGTAGAAATGAGTTGACACGATAGGTATGTGACTGCTGTTCGTCTTGAACAGGCTCAAAGAAAATCTTGAAGTCGCCAAAAAACAAACGGAGTTGGTGGGCAAGAGTGAGTGCGTTGCGTGGCCGGTCAATATCGGTGCCTTCTATCAGATGCGTAACTCCATGATCGAACATGTTAAGGATTGCGAGCGCAGCTGCTCTAGAACTGTCCTGAAGATAGGTTAGCTATACAAGAGGTGATTGTAGGGAAACAAAACTTACTAATTCGTGGTTTGCATTAACCTTCGTCAGAGAGTGTGGAAGTATATGGGCTACTTCCAAGGAGTCAAGTGGTTCTCCTTCCAACAAATTCCCATCGTCATCTCGAGCATTATCGTCGTCACGATTAAAGCGGTTCATTGCTTCATGCACATCAAATTTCCACGATACTACACAACGATAGCGGTCCCGGAGAAGACACTGGCCTCGCAGAGCCGATACTCGAGCTGGAGTTCCCACAAAACCATGCGCCACTCCTTGGACCTCCTGGACTGCGGAATGGTAAGTCGGTGGGAGCTGAGGCGTTTTTTTGGTAGAAGCTTTCACTAACAAGTCTTAGCGACGACTAGGAAACAGAAGGAGGCAAATAAATATATATAGGGTCTAACAAGGCAAAAAAAAGTTATCTAGGAGATAATCCGCGAAGCTAAAGAATTTCGGTCGGAGCTCGTCGAAGGCGAAGTCGTCATCATCGTCTAGCAAAAGTGTCATAGCTTGAAAGAAGGCCCGCAATAGATTGTCCTGGGATTGTTCGGAAAGTGCATACTGGTAGGTGAAGCGGATGAGTTGAGAGCGATTGTAAGGACTATGGTTGCTAGGATCATCAGTGTTAAAATAGTCGACGATACGATTGAATCTATCCCTGGCTACGGAGCGCTGTTCTGTCTCTAAAGGTGGCTCTGTAGAGAAATCGATAATGCCTTTGAGAAACGATTGATGGCGGTGAAGAGGCGATGGGGGGACCATGTTGTTTTATCACGTCGAAACCGAAGAGCAGCAATAATGGAAACGAAGATGGCGACAGCAGTGCCGTAAACAGGATCCGACCTGGTTGAACAGCAAGTTGCGTCCGAGTGGTAAAAAGATGGTGACCGGGGTTTGTTAGGGAGAGCGGTCTTAGCAGCGTGCTAAAGCTGAAAAAGGGTCTCTTTCGCTGATAGCTCGGAGTCGTCACAGCCTTGCAACGCAGAGGTGATAGTACCGTTCAGATTGGACTTCGTGGAGGATGCTATCGGGCACATGCTCCTCGCCACAGCGTGCGCATGTGGCAAGGATGAAGACCTGGGCAGTAGCGGGCCGTCAGTACAGAATATTGGCTCTATTTTATTTGGCTGCGTTATATGTAGTTGAAGTTGGAGAGTTTGAGTGGGCGAGAGCGTGTGTGTGGTTTAGTTGTTCACCGACTACGAAGTATTTAAAATGTTTTTATTTAACAGCTGGAGTTAGATTTATATATTAGGTGTTATTTCTATAGGTTTATCTTGATATATAAATTAACCCCCTTTTTTTTTATGTACTAGTGCCAAGTTAGCCCTTAAAGGGATACCAAACTTAACTGCAACTATTGTATCTTGAACGGTACATTTCTTAGTCTTAATACCGCGATCGAAGACCTCCAAGATTGTTATTGATGCGAAAATTAGTACCTTCACAAAGATGGCATCCCGTCTCATAGCATGCGAGCCGACAGACTCCTGGTCTGTTGAGCTTGTGTGCAAGAGTTATGACGAGAGAGGCGTGAAAGGAGCCGAACCCACAAAACGCTGGTTAAGTCTTATTGTACGTTTCTCTCGCTCAAAGTGGCACATTCGAATTGCCTTTCACGGCACGCTCCAATCGAGCGCTAGAGTCTTCCCCAAAAGAACAAAGCGTCGAAACGATCTGCAAAACCTCTGCCTTTGCATCGACTTCAAGCAACTCCGGCTCTTCGATAATACGGTCACAGAGCTTCTCATCGCACATAGTTCCAATACAAAAAGCTACAAACTCCCGTTGCTTAGATTTCCCGATGCAGACAACGGATACGCTACCAGTGCCAACTTCCTCTGCGCCAGCGTGCAAGAAGATCCATTACGAGTACGGTTTCCTCTCTACTGTCCTAGGAGTAGCGCCCCCGCTAAAGAGTTGTCGCACGTCATGAAAATGCAAGAACTCGAAGCAGGTGTTTATGAGGCACGGGTTGATGGCGACCGAGCACTGTACATCTATAAGGAAATAGAGCGACCCCTTTACGTCCCCAGGGATAGTGAAGTCCTAGAACAAGAGCTGCGAAACCTGGAACTGCTTCGCGGCACAGAAGGCATAGCATAGTTAGTCGCCGCAGTTGTTTCTAAAAATCCATACCAGACCACAGACGAAGAGAATAGTACGACAGTGCTACGAGGAATCCTTCTAGAGCATTATCCAAATGGCACGTTAAAATCTGCGTTACAATGGCCAAAGCCCCAAATGGATGGACGATGGCTAGTATGGGGCCTACAGATTGCCGAAGCACTCGCTTGCCTTCATAAGAATGGCCTCGCGCATATGGATTTAAAGCCATCGAATGTCGTGATTAACGCAGAATGGAACGCTGTTGTGATCGATATTAGTGGAATTGGCGGTGTGACTTCTGAGTGGCTATCACCAAACCTGCGCAAAGAAGCTGACCCACTGTCACAGAGTCTTGAGGTACGAAAGCAAAATGATATATGGGCACTAGGTAGGATCCTATCTGCAATGGCTGAAGCCTCAACAAGTGTGGATAAGCAACTGTTAGAGAGTGTTGCGTGGGCGGCAATACAAGTGCCCGCATGTATTTCCCTTGGTGATGTGATATTCAGGCTTTCACGCGAGGTCCCTGAGTAATAACGTCTCCTAGAAGTCGTCCCAGTCAATGTCATCAGCGTCAAACCCGCCATCTGTGATGCCGCCTGTGTTGTCACATTTAGCGTGAATAAGTCAGGATATTGAATGCGCCTTACCTGGACCATCGCGACGACCTCCAGGCTCCTTGTTACATCCATCTTCATAACAAAGCATTCCTGTTGTTTTCGAATCTTGACTGCCGCTGTCACACACCTTGTTCTTTTCCTTGCGTTGTCGCAGGGGTTTTTGAGGCTCTTTCTCCAGTGTCCACAGGTATATACACGGATGTTAGAAGTATACATGCTGTGGGCTAAATAGCATAATACAGTAAATATCTTGTAGGGTAGTTTATGGAGGACATTGCGATAATACCCGAGCCTCCAGGTTATGTCTTTAAATACTCACCTAGCATTAAAGCGAGCCAATAGTTTTACTGCGGCAATAACAGCTTTAGTAACGCCGCATGTTGTCCATTAGTGCCATACATAACTCCATGCTATACGAGTCACAAATTTCACTTACATATTGCGGAATCTGCCGGTGTGGAGTTAGATTATGTACTATTCTGAAGCGTACGCGTGGTCATGTGGAAGTTACAGCTACACCACTTTTTTGTTGCTGTCAGGGGTTTCCGTCCCAGAGTGAATAGATAGCCTACGCAGTCACATAGCAGGTAGGTAGAAAGAGGGCCAGTAGCCATAGGGTGTATTGGTCAACATAGCCCCTATCCCTTCCCACTGGTAGTTGGGATGGATAGCCTGTATATATAGACCCAGCCTGATAGGCACACACTAGGGTGTCACCTATTCACCTGACAGTTGCGTACTTCGGTGGTTAAAGTCAAGTTCAAGATTTTCAAACTATGCAAGTCTCAATACTGACATTCATAAACAGAAACAAATACACTCAATGTGTTAACTTCCTTCATCTCCCATTAACCCTCCCTAAACATACATATATAATAGGCGCATCTTGTCCTTGTTAGTGGATGGTCTTGTAATTTATACTAATATAGAGTAGAAAGTGCATCTTAAAACAAAGTATAAGTCCTTACTTCCAGCGACCATTCTTAACGGGCGATAGAATTTAGAATATATCCCAGAGAGTTGCCCGGCACTTAGGGGGTTGCTAGTATTATAGTGAACACCGCCGATTCTATTGGGCAGCAAAGAGAAAATTGCGAAATCTCTGTCTATCGCGAACCCGCGATCCTATTAACAGAATCCCTGTCTTGCATGAGTTGAATTTATTCGACGTAAACTAGAAATCTGTGGGAAAAGGTAGTAATTATCTAGCTCCTATTAAGCTAGTATGCATACGGTAGAGGCCAGTTGCGCCGTTCTCACAGGCAACTAGCCCAAATACCCGAGAATGCCAAGTCAGGGCACCAGTTGGCAAAGATCAACAGGATGAATCAGCCGTTATAGCGGCATACAGTAATCTAATGCGTCCTTGCAAGGCGCGCGCATAGAATCATAAGGCAACCATCCTTCTGCTCGCCGCGGTCGCCAAGCAATCAGATAATTACGAGTTACTTTCTAGCTGGACATCGTAACCGAAACATAAAACCAGCTGACTGATTTGCTAGAAACTAATGCATACATTTGATTGCAACCCCATCACACCCATCTCCCCAGAACCTATCCTCCCAGATTCTGAATCCATCAGTAAACATTCGCTTTTATTATCATTCAGTAATACCTATGATTCTCGATTTGAACTTGTTTGCCCACCCAGAGGCTCTGGGCGAAGTGAGGCGTCTGAATGAGCAGATCAAAATCGTCAAAGGTCTCGAACACGCTAGGGTTCGCCTAAAGTCGACAAAATCCTTAGACTTGAACATACTTTTAAAATATGACGCGTTTGTGCGACACGTTAATAATAGCGCGCCTAATGATGCATTTTTTCGAAGGTTGCAAAGCTCAGTTTGGATGAGTTGGGGTATTGTTCTATTAGTTTTGAAGAAAGACGACTCAAATCGGTGTGAGCCGTTTAAAAGCCTTGGATATCTAGGCTTATATGGTGGCGTCTTGTCAGGTGAATAGGTGACACCCTAGTGTGTGCCTATCAGGCTGGGTCTATATATACAGGCTATCCATCCCAACTACCAGTGGGAAGGGATAGGGGCTATGTTGACCAATACACCCTATGGCTACTGGCCCTCTTTCTACCTACCTGCTATGTGACTGCGTAGGCTATCTATTCACTCTGGGACGGAGAACCCTGACATTGGCATGCCAATCCAAGCGCCAGGCAGTCGATATTAAGGCGACTGACTATGAAGGAATGAGCGCACTTTGTGCGAATCCGGCACGCAAGCTTTAGGCAGAATAAGATAATAGAGGATATCCAGTGTAAGAGCTGAATATTGTTTTGGATGCGTCATATTTAAAAGGTTCGTAAACTTATGCCGAGGTTCTCAAGCTCTGAGTGTATATCACTACCCCTCACAGTGACTGCTAGTCACCCTTCTCCATTCCGCCTATAACATAATACCACGTTTGGAGCCAACAAGTCCGGGGGAGGAAAAAAACTTTTCGAGGAAAGTTCTTTAGGCAGCAAGTATATGACACATGCAAGAGTCGGGCCAGCATGAATGATAAGTAAGACAGGCGGTGTAGGTGTCGCTGACGACCTGGCTTGAATCTCTCAACACATATTATTCCAGATTCTGTAGATAACAGACTTCCTGTAAAGATTCGTGGCACTCAGGCTATTCCGATAAACCAATAAAGCAGGTGTCCCTGAAGCGTAGGGTGATTCATAGTTGTGCGTTACGGCACCCGTGTTTGACGAGCTGACAGACGTCACTAGTAAGGTAATGGTTGAGTTTGAGTACCTCGCATACTCTCGTTCTGGCTGGAGTTGAAACTTCCAGAGAGCTTAAAGGGGGAATAGGAATAGTTTGGAAGCGCCTAAACTAGCACAATCTCTTCCAGCGTGGCCTCGTCCTCTGGCCACGCCTCTCCGTACATGATGCCGTCGATATAAAGTGGTGCCACGAATCTATAGTTTCCGTTCCCATCCGGCCGTAGCGCAACAGGGAAGTCGCAGCCGGCTAGAAGTGCTACCGCGTCTCCTTCTTCGCAGACATACAGGCCTCTGGCGAAGTGTCCTGTATCCAGAACCATAAGGGCGTAATTCGCCCACCCTCTCAATATCATACTTATCAGAGAAGGTTTATCGCCTTTTTGGACGCCCCGGAATGACAGGTATGATATTAGCACAACGCCTAGGTCGATCTCCTGGGCGGTATCCTCGTCGTTGTGTTCGTTGCAAAGGCTTTTTATAAATATAAAGTGATTCACTAATTCCTTTTTGATCGTCTCGGGGCAGTGTAACTTGCAGTTGGGATACAGCATTATATCAAACAACTCCGAGAAGGATTGGAATTTGTATTTCTGGGTTTCTGGTATTGAATCCGGTATTTCTGGGTGGCTATCCATTAGCAGGATGCGTTTGGCAGCCTCAAGGGTGGGGCAGCCGGTGCAATAAGTAGGGAAAGTAGCTATGTGTTGGCACCATCTCTGACAGGCTTGCGAGAAAGACCCGAAATCCGGGAGCCTTGCATGCATATTAAAGGTTCCTATCGTTGAGGACACGGCAATAAATTCAACTTTTCCGATCATGAAACCTTGCAAATAGAGCCTTCCCATGCCGGCGGCCTTACTGAGCGTCCATTCTGAGTCTTTAGCGGCCTTGTATGTCTGTCCTGAGAAAATTTCGTCTCCACATTGAGGCATATTCGCTGATGGCTTAACTAGCCAATCTGGTACCCAAGATGGGAGACCTTCGGTAATGGAAGCCTTCCGGGAAGATTGTGATAGAATATTTAGTGATTTAGTTTGTTGGATGATACCTCTTGCTGCGGTCTCGAATATTTCAGCTGCCGTCTTCGAGTAATCTGGACGAGGAAGATTCAGGCCAAGTTGGGCGAGAATGGCATAAATACCGAAAATTTTATCATGAGGAATCGTGGAATTAAGATTTCGAATTATCAGCCATAGGAGACGTTCGCCACCCAACGAGAAATTGGGATTTTTAATTTCATGTTTGACTGAAGCTACTGCACCTCGAGCTATAATTGTATTGAAATTTTCGACCTGAGTATGGGGCCATTTTCGATTCAATGCGCCAAGGACGGCCTGGTCTATGGTGGCGAGCTTGATCTGGTGATGACCACAAAGCGCCAAACAGGTCCTGCGACTTGCCAAAACCTGTTCTTGGAACGTCCACTACGGAATAAGTCAGTTAAGTTTGAGATTCGGAGTTGAGATAGACGAAGTGCTGGCCTGTTGTCATGCGATCAACATTTGAGCACGATGGCGTCGCCATTCACGGCAAACACAAATTTCACTAAAAATTGAGTGATATTTCATACCACTCGTGAGAACCAAGCATTTTTCAACAAATGAAGATATGCCTCTTTCACTTTGGCTAGTTCATCTTGTCCCAAGTCTATATGCACATCAGCCTGGTTCTTAGAGAGCGCACCAAAGCACTCACCTAGTATCCAGATAGTTCCCTTCACCAATGCATTCAGGTCCTTGTTAACATACGACTCATCAAAATGGCTTATACCCTGCTCTGTGGCGTTGGTATTCCACTCCATCAGCCGTAGCAACCAGAATAATCTTGATGTTGCGGGATGGGGCTTCCCTAGCCAGACTACAACTCTACGAGCCTTCTCATCTACGTTGAAATGTGAGCTCCTCCATCATTCACCTGTGGCTCTGGCGGGAGGGAGGTGTCAGGCGTCGGGACTAGGGTCCTAGAAAGTGAATGCGAACTCACAGACTTGGCCCATAGATTGTATTTGATGCTCTCTCTCTTTCCTGCTGCATGTTTCGTCGCGTTGATCGATACATATAGCATCAACGAACAACCGTCGACGCCGAAATGATGGCCGCAGATGGACTAGAGCATCGTGGCAGTTTGGTGTAACTAGAAGTTGTTTCCCATGGCATAGAACTGGAAGGGATCCAGCCCGGTCACCCCACACATAGGATAACGCTTCATACGCCGACGATGAAGTGAGGTTATCCAGGTCGACTTCGTCTAGTGAACATTGTATGGGTGCTTTTAGTGAGAGAGCAGGTTCCAGAACCAAGACGCGGGTAGAGTTTGGCAAAGTGAGCGGCTGGTGCTCGTACGCGGATGCCATTCTGGAGGTGATTCATAATGAAGAATGTGGAAGGGTTGGACAACTTTGGAGGATTGCAGCCTGAAGTGTGTAATTATAGCATCCCACCCATGGGCGGCCAGCGTGCATATTTGAAAGTGCAGATTAAGTGTAGAAATTACAGGGTTTCAGTTGCCCCCAACGCTCGCTACAGCTAGAATTAGATGATGTAGCAACGAATGTAGGTGGTAATATTGAAGTTCTAGTGGAGGTCGAATGGCACTCACCATGCAGTGAGAGAGGGGTTAGAGGCATTAGGTACTCCCTACACCTTATAGTGACTAGTACGTTGCCTTGTTTCTTTTTTACATTTTCATTTTTTTCGTTTCTCTTTTCTTCTTTCGAGAGTCCTGAAATGTTAGCTTTAGACATCCATCCAAATGCGCGCCCCCTGGGCTTGCGGCTTGTAGCTTGATGCTGAGACTTCTAGTAGATGCTCCCTTTCCAACGGGAGAGAATATGACAACACACACATAGAGAGATTATATATGTAGCTGCGTTATCCACAAGTCGAGATTGATCAAGCTTTGCAATATGATGAAAGCGTATTAATATGACTGAACTCCTTGACTAAACCTACATGATGAACATGTTAGGAAGGCTGAGCACTAGAATTTTGTGATTTCACCACGGTAGTAGGAGCTCGAGAAAGCGAGAGTGACTGAGTTAAAGAAGGCCGTCGTCCGGGTTCGCTAAAAGAGTCTTATATTTGATCGCCGTTCTAATATTTAGGTATCTAAAAGCTGTGACTGTTAGAATAGTACTTTGATGATACAGTAGTAAATCGACCACTAATAGATTATTCGCCCCATGCCAACCCTACGAAGTAGATGATGACTATAGATATAATTTCTGCTGTCCCCAAAGCCTCCTTCTATGACTATTATCCGCGGGCACTATAAAGTCCCGGAGGTTACGCTCCTACTCTTTCGACATCGTCCTCGGCGGCACTATGCACGTCCTAAGTGATTCTTATATGGAGAGCTTTGGGTGTCGAGAAGGAACTATGAGAAGCCCGTATCCTGGGAATCTGGGCAGCTGGTTGGCTGGCCCGATCATCAAACCTAGGAATATGGAAGCCCTTCGGTGAATATCTGCATGGCCTAGTATATCAAGGCGGGTACATACTAGGGCTTACAAGTTGAGAGCAATACTATGCAAGCTGAAACGTACAAGAAAGCGAATATAAATGTTCGTGTGCGAGAACATTTCATCCAGCACTAGTACTCGGTTGGGGAGTTGATCGACCGGCCTGGTCGCCGGTCCCACTCGCAGCACCAGTATTTGCGGCCCCTCTTCGGCCCCTACCGCGCCCGCCTCGTTTAGAACGATCGGCCTGAGGTTCCGGCTTCTTCTCAGGTGCTGGCTGAACGGGAGGGCTGGTTGCTGGAGTTGCCTTTTTAGTTTCCTTTCGTTCAAGAACTTGAACAGTGCCTTGAGCTACTGAGATTGGGCTAGCAGCTACAGCTTTGACGAGCCCATCATGGTTACCAAAGTCAACATACGCAAAGCCCTTCCGTTTGTCAATCTCAACAAAAGTGACCGGGCCAAATGCCTCCATGGCTTGTTTCAGTAGGGGTTCTGTAACACCTTGAGATGGGTTCGCATGCTTGACGAAGCCACGAGTAGCTCCTGGTGTAATAGATGATACTGCGGAACTCTTTTTCTGCGCTGCGGGTGCAGATTTACCGGTAGGTGCGGTCTTACCCGTACCAGCTTTTGGTCCGGTCGGTGTTGCTGGAGTGAAGGTTGAGGCTGTTGTAGAAGCCGCGGGCGCTGCCTCTGCAGGGGTGGAATTCTCCTTACGTTTTAGAATGACGGGTGTTGGCATTGGTGTTGCCTTGCCTGTAGTGAGAGCCTCAGGTGCTTTACCCTTTCCTGTTTCACCCGACGCGTTTTGCTTCGCACCTTTGCCACCACGATTTCGCCGAGAACTTTCAGAGGCCTGAGATTTTGGAGCGGTAGGTGCGGATGGTGGTGCGGTGGAAGTAGATTTGCTTGGTCCAGTTGGCGGTGTAGAAGTAGTGGCCTTACTATTGCCCTCTCTGTTGTCCTTGCTCATTTCGGGCTTGCTACTAGATTCTGCCTTGGCTGCATCCTTGGCCGCATCCTGACGCGCCCGCCGGTGAGCGCTTCCGGGACTGAGCCCAAGATCCCGCTGGAGTATCTTAGCAGCAGCCGCAATGTTAGCCCGACGACTCTTCGGCGCCGCTTCCTCGCTTGCCTTGTTGGAAGCAGCTTGGTTGGCTGCTGCTTTGGCAGCTTCCGCTACCTCCTGAGCAACTGCTTTCTTTGTTAGTAGTTTTACGGGCTCCTTGCTCTTCTCCTTGTCCTTGTCTTTCTCGGAGGATTTCTCGGGCTTGTCGCTCTTAGCTTCCTTGCCCTTCTTCTTGGTGTCTTCCTTGCTCTTGAGTTGAGACTCGTGGCGAGCATGCTTCGCGCTCTTAGCCAAGGCAGCTTCTTTCGCCTTGTTGGCCTTTTTCTCCTTGAGGTACTCGACCAATGGCGTTGTTGTGACCTTTACGTCTGCCTTGGTGGCGTCCTCGGCGATTTGTTCGAGATCGGTCTCCTTAGTCGGCGTTGGTGCGGTGAGGCTTTCGAGAAACTTCATGAACTCTGGTTCGGAATCGATGGTGCCCTGTCTTGGGTCCGTTCGTTTCTTACCCGTCGGAATCTTCTGAAGGGGAGCGATCTCCAAGTAGGGCGGGCCGACGAGAGCAGAGTCGTTGGCCGTGTGCTTGGCATCTTCCCACTTGGACTGCTGTACTTTGTCGGACAGAATGGCGACGTCGGCGATATTGGGGAGATGAAGATAGCATCGTGCGGGTCGAGACAGGTCTGAAGGGCTGGAGTTTTGGAGAAGGCCGTGTTAATAATGATAATGAGTAATAAGCTGCCGTGAATCGAGAAACACTCACTCGTTCGAGATCTCGCCGTCATCGTATCGTGCCCAACTGGCCTTCCCTTTGCCGACCTGCCACTCTTCGCCAAGGATAGCCCAGCACTCGTCTGCTGTCATGCCCGGAGGCAGACGGCGAATGACAACCTTCTTGCCTTCAGCTTGGGTCTTAGCCATGCTTGTGATTCGAGTAAAAGTACGAAAGCAATTCTTTAGAGACGTGTACGAATGTGTTGCAGAGAATCACCGCCGGACAGAAAGTACATGGTTTCTTGTTGTCAGAAAGTTTAAGTACAAGCGAAAAGAGAGACAATGCCCGTTAAGTAAGTAAGTAGACCATTGGGCGCAAATATGTTAAGCAATGGGACCAGAGCTTAGCAGAGTAAACAGCGATCGGACAAAAGCAGTCGCATTATCGCAGCGGCAGTATCTACCCCCACCATAGTAGCTACAGTATGCGTAGACGTACCTACCTAGCCAGGTACTTATAGCTTAGTAGAAGTCGCAAGTCATTTAAGCCTGTGGGGCCTCCGCTGGTATAGGGATTAGTTATAGCGCATGTAGGTCGTTCATCGCCTTTTAAAGCCTGGGCTCTGATACATGCGATTTATCTTATATACAACCACCATTGGAAAAGTATACAAATCGAAGTATAACAGGAGACGCATTAATCATTTAGTAATACGGTAAGGTACTGCGAGTTTTTCCTCTCGACAACTAAGACATATGGTATGGTATTTTAATCAAAGACGAGATGCAGTTGAAATATTGTTTAGTTACTTATAAGTTGTAAACAACCCAAGAAAATGGTTATATCAACAGAGGCCATTAAGTGGTAGACACTTGAGGAAATCTTAATGGGATGATCTCTGTGATCCTATTTATAAGCCGACGCATGGACAACTTCCTCTTCTGGAGAGATAGTCTTTTTTTTTTTTTTTTCCCCCGCGACTTTATCATATCCTCGAACATAAGAAAGAAGGTTTAGTATTGGACAGTGTAGAAGGAGACCTACATATGTCATTCGAAATCTCTACATGTGCTACGTAGGTCTAGCGCTGGGGGGTACATATTGACTAGGCAGCCCCACCATTAAGGCTACCTACCTACCCTCCAGATGTCCTTATCAATAAATGTACTCGATATTAAGTACTCCTACTCGCTCCTGAGATTACTATACCGAGTTTATTGTACTAGCACGCAATTAGCATGCCGGGTAGCCAACCCCCAGCTCTCACCAACCCACCTAGGCATTGTCTACTAACGTCAAGGTCGTGTTAAGATTAATGTTCCTTCATATCGATCAAGTCTCCTTTTTGCCTCCCATTTTGCTTTTTTTTCTCTTTTCAAGAGGTCCAGCTAACTTCTCGAAATAATGGGACCTGCTCGTGTTGCAGTACCCAAGCCGGGACCAGCCAAATTGACATCAGGCGCCGGGTTGGACGAGTGGCTCGAGGAGGCTAAACAATGTCATTATCTACCCGAGCCGGTCATGAAGGAGCTCTGTGAGATCGTTAAGGAAGTTCTAATGGAAGGTGAGCCATGGGTCACACTAAAGAAGCTATTATCGCGACGTACTGACGTTATTCCTCGCTCGTAGAGTCAAATATTCAGCCGGTAGTGACCCCAGTGACTATTTGCGGTGACATCCACGGTCAGTTCTACGACCTGCTCGAGCTGTTCCGAGTCAGCGGGGGGATGCCTGGCCAGCCTGCGACCGAGGCGCCCGCGACGGCTACGACTGTAATCACTTCAGACGACATCGAGCCGCCCGAAATAACGAACCCCAAGCTGAAGAAGAAGATAAAACAAAGCAAAAAGCCTGAAGGGGGTGATAGCACCTGGGATAGTTCCGCCGGTACCCTGGAAGACGACGACGATGACGCTACCGAGGTCGCGAACTCTTCTAACCCATCATCAGACGATGTTCCCGCCGCGACAAATGCAGACACTCGCTTCGTCTTTCTGGGCGACTTCGTGGACAGGGGATACTTCAGTCTTGAGACATTCACACTTCTCATGTGCTTAAAGGCCAAGTCAGACTCACGTCTCTACTCAATTCTATGTTCTTTGCGCTAAAGTCAGGGCAGATACCCCGACCGAATTATCCTTGTGCGTGGGAACCACGAGTCTAGACAAATCACCCAAGTGTATGGATTCTATGAAGAGTGCCAGCAGAAGTATGGCAATGCATCAGTTTGGAAGGCATGCTGCCAAGTTTTTGATTTCTTGGTGCTCGCTGCTATCGTCGATGGCGAGATTCTCTGCGTTCACGGAGGTCTCAGTCCCGAGATCCGCACGATCGACCAAATTCGGGTTGTTGCTCGCGCCCAAGAGATTCCTCATGAGGGTGCCTTCTGCGACCTTGTCTGGAGTGACCCCGAGGACGTAGAGACATGGGCTATCAGCCCCCGAGGTGCTGGGTGGCTATTTGGCGATAAAGTTGCGACCGAGTTCAATCATGTCAATGGACTCAAGCTTATCGCCCGTGCGCATCAGTTGGTTAACGAGGGATACAAGGTACGTTTCCTCTCCGTCAACCTTGCATACATAAAAGTTTAGGTGCTAACATTCCTGTAGTACCACTTCCCCCAAAACTCGGTTGTAACAGTTTGGTCAGCGCCTAATTATTGTTATCGCTGCGGAAATGTCGCTTCTATTATGACCGTCGATAAGAACTTGGACCCTAAATTTTCCATCTTTTCCGCCGTCCCTGACGACATGCGTCATGTGCCCGCGGGACGGCGTGGCCCATCAGACTATTTCCTTTGAGGCATTGTACTTATGATTCCGTCATGAGCTGGATGATACCATTAAGGCGTTTGGATGGCAGTGATACATGATGACGCGCAGGGCAGAGCCTACCACGATGCATATAGATGGACCGAACCGACTTGCGTCTAGGACGACGCACTCAGTGGCATTTTATTTTTCAACGGAATTTCCCAAGGCAAAAGGTGGCCTATATGTATATTACGTAGACGAGACGGTCTTCAAGTCGGCACTGCATGGCTTTCCTATATGACGACTTACCTTACATTAAACGCTTATATGATAAGATAACGATGCGGATTATCATGGATTTATGAAAGGCTATATTTTTAGGAGACTGCACATCATCTTAAGAATTTAACGATATTATGTCCTTGGTACATGCACCGGACGTACTATATATACCAACTTGATATGAGTTTATGATGAGCTTTAAGATGCGGTGCTCCGGCGTGGAAGGATAAGTGGATCCCAATATTGGTTCCACACTAGAGAGCTACGCAGTACCTACCTTAGGTCCTTAGGTACTTAGGTATGTAATGTGACGCAGTTTAGGTCACTGAGACCTTCAAACACAACCCCACCATCGATTCCACGAGACATTGAGACATAGCTAGCGTACGGCAGCAACTCGCACCCAGCATCCAGCATCTGGGACCCGGTACATCTCAGGGTGAACACTATCCCGCAAACGCCTGTTTACTAGGTACTACCTAATCTACGCGATATCACAGTCCACCTGCTCAAAGCTCTGTCTGTCTATCTAGTTATCATCACACACTCGCTCACTCACCGGGCCTAAGGAACAAGGGGCCGACTCTCAGCTCTCAGTATTTGAAGAGGAAAAACGGAGAAACAGAGAAAACGAGATAAAATAAATCTAGACAATGGCATCACATTCCCGCTCGACGTCCGTTGTAGGCGGTAGCACGGGCGCGGGCGGTGGCGCAACGAGGGAGAAGACGCACTTCGAGCAGCAGCGGGAGGCGCTGATTGGGGAGATAGCTATGGTGCGTGCATGTCCTGTTTCTTGATTCATGTCCCTTCTTAGCTCTTTAGTATTATTATTTCTTCATTCTACCTGTTTGATTTTTCGAAACGATATTTTATTTGTTTACATACACGCGCGGTTGGAGATGAATATGTAATTATAAAGGAAGCAGCCGGGAGAGGGGAGGGGATAGTGTGTGAATGCAGTCGATGTAGAGAGATGGTATCCACTAACGCCGCTCAACATTTGCCTAGAGCTTCGAACATGTCCTCGCCAACATCAACAAGCTAAATAGATCACTAGAGGCCGTCGTGGCGGTAGGTTTATTCTTCCCCTTCCCCATTCGCTCTTCACTTAAAAATTAGATTTTGACTTTCAGAATCGCTAATCATCTATATGTATGTGCGTACATATAGGTAGGCAATGAATTCTCCTCCGTCGAGGCACTCTGGTCACAGTTCGAGAACGTCATGGCCAAGGACGAAGACGCCAAGGGGGGTGGGGGCGATGAGCAAGAACAGCAGGATGTCGGGGAGCGGTCGACGACGCCTAAGGGTGAACCGGCGTCATAGTTCGTTGACAGATGGGAGGGTTAGGCGAGGGGTGGAATAGTAGCTTAAAGGAGCATATGTCTTTGACATATTCTTAAACTCATCACGGGACGGCGTCAAGGTATACCACATAGGAACTAGGGAACAAATCACAATCACGGAAACCCATTCGACGAGCACAGTAGAGAGATGATGAATAATTTCAGTTGATTTGCTATCCCAGACCATGCTTTATGCGTGCAAAAACAAAACCATACAACAACAAAAGGGAGGAGATCCGCGACCTTGACCAGGCCCAAATCTTGCGGTGCTAACTCATACACAGTTTCGCCGTGTCCAGTCTGCAGCTTCTTGTCCTTGAAACAGAGACAGACTAGGTATAGGTGATATATACCCTACCGTCCCCAATTGTATAGACAAACAATGCTGCAAATCATATGGACAACACATAAAACACCATTTTGCTCCCCGCTCCCTATCCATCCCTCCCTCCAAATCCACACATCCGTCCGCCTTCCTTGTCTTGATCCTCTCGTCAATTATGACTTCCCGTGGAAAGGAAGCCCCATGCAAAGATGCCTGTCATCGAAAAAATGTGGAAATGCAAACTTCCAAGCTCTGGTCAACAGACACACAGGTACGCCGATACCTATTCGCCTATGCCAGAGGTCGTAATAAAATGTCATAGCGAAGAACAAACATATAATTAGAAATAAGGGGTCATTTCAGCGTCGTGCGTCTGTCATTACTGAGCCTCTGAGTCTGTATCTTCTGGCCTCGTGCCCCGTCCTATTGTGCAATCGCTTGCAGGAAACTTGCAACGTCCCGGCCCTCTTACAGGAAGTTGCAGTTCCGCTTCTTCTTCTTAAAAGCGCGTACGCCGGGTATGCCGCTGTTTTCTTTTTCTTTGCGGCCAGAGGCTGATGACTTGGGCGCGGCTGCCATGGCAGCTTCGACGTTCTTCCGATCGTTCATGACCACAGTGTGAATAGCGTTGTCGAAAATCTCGTCGACGCCGACCATCTCCTTGCTGCTGCACTCCATGTACTGCGCGCCCATCTTCTTTGCGACGGCCATGCCCTGCTCGCTCGTGACGGGTGTGAGGCCTTGGGTCTTGAGCATTTCGATGCAAGTCTTCTTGTGCCGTAAATCGGACTTGAGGCCGACGAGAATGAGAGGTGTGTAAGGGCAGAAGTGGAGGACCTCGGGGTACCACTTATTGTCTTCTGTTAGCATGGTTGCTTGAGGACGCGTAGCTGGAGGGTGTCAACAAACCTTATCCAGGACATTGTCCAGCGAATTGGGGCAGTCAATGGCGAAGCAGACGAAGATTAGGTCTGTTTCCGGGTATGATAGTGGCCGCAGTCTGTCGTATTCTTCTTGTCCGGCGGTATCCCACAGCGCGAGCTCGACAGTCTTACCGCTTTGTTGGTGTGTCGGATAGGTGATGTAGTTCTCGAAGACTGTCGGAACGTATTTCTAAAGGCGCGGGTTAGTAAAGAAAAAAGCAAGCAAGTCGGCCTTGTGAGACTAGCTTACCTCTGGAAAGTAGCCTTGACTGTAGCTTATGAGAAGGCAAGTCTTGCCGCACCCACCATCGCCGACGACGACGATCTTCTTGGAGTACGCAGGGGCCTCGGTCATATGTGTGGCTGATGAGTCTCTCCCTGTTGTCGATACGCTCATGACGGTGCTGACTGTGCCCTCGCTGGCCCGCGTGTTACGCCCTTGCTTGCGATCTGTCGGCTTGCGCTGGAGGCCGTTGTCGTATCTGGGCGTCTCGTAGTAGGATTGAGACTGTGAGTACGCCATGGAGGGCGCGCGCGTTTGAGAATGGGACTGATGTAATGTTTGCTAAATGGCTTGTAGCGGTACAGAAATTGATAGATTGTGATTGGGCCTAGCAATCGCGTTGGAATGCGGTGTGTGAGACTCTTCTCAATGGAAGAATTGAAGTGTAGGAGTTGTGGTGGTGGAAGAGACAATGGAGAGGTACGAGAGGAAGTGTCTGTAATTAATTGGCGTAGGGCTCGGTCGGCGGGCGCATTAGCGTAGTTGGGCTATTACTGTCCAGGATTCATGCATTTCGTCAGAGGTCAATAGAGTCGGCATGGCAACCGCCCCAGTTTAGCTTTTGTGGCCCCGGCTACCCGTTGTTTCAGGAACTCTATCGATACCGACACTCCACCTTCCAGCTGGATTTAGCTGTATTGGCTCACCAGACAGGGCTTAGCGGAGGTTTATTTCGGGACAGGGCAGGCCAGGCCTGGCACTTAAACTCAAACCTAAATATACCTATAAGTATGTATCTCTACGCTTGGTCACCATATCGCTTATCATTCGCCGAGAATCAATATTAACTCAATGACCATCTCCGGTACAATACCCACACAAGCCTAGGAGGACAATTCAAATCATACCACTACTTCAGTACTTAATTCTCCAATTTATACTACATAACTCATTCCGGCACTAAGGTACTTACTTAGTATGCATCTTTATCGCCAGTGGTCCGTGCACATAGCCAACTAGGTTCCCTGGACCAGTGACCAGCAAAGGTTAGGGAACTAACTTCGGCCCACACTCACGCCAAATTTTCTCCCACGCCATAAAACGCGAACTGTCCATTCACCATCCTCTCGACACGTACCAACCTTTGACTCGTGTACAGAGAGACAGCTGTTCTCCTGCACCTGCTCCAATATGGCGTCTGACGCCCCTGGGTCCAGCAAATATGTAACCCTAGCCTCGGGGGATGGCTACGAGTTCGTCGTGCTACGCGAGGCCGTCATGATAAGCGCGGCCATCAAGGGCATGTTGGATCCAAAGAGTGAGTTGCTCGCTCCGTATTCCTATTGAACCACTGCCATCACCGTCTTTTCGCTCCGAGATTACAGTCTGACCGCTTGTTTCAACCCAGGCCAGTTCACTGAATCTCGTACCAATCGCTGCTACTTTGAAGAGATCAGGTAAGCCGTTCGGTTCTCCTATCGCCGTTCTTTTAGACCGGTTCATATATCCTCCCCGAGAGCCAATACGAAACGCATGGATGATGATCACACATTATTTCGCTGTGTTCTTACTGATAGACCGACATCATGTATGGTCTACATGACAGCCAACTACACTTGATCTGACGATTCCTCGATTACATCCCCATGTTTTTACGGTCCTCTAGGATCCGCCGAGGCTGACCATTTTTTTTCTTTAGTGGTGTCGTTCTTGAGAAAGTAGTCGAGTACTTCCAGTACTGGTACAAACACAAGGAGAGTGTAAACGTCCCTGATATGGACATTCCTGTCGAGCTTTGCCTTGAACTCTTGCAGGCTGCCGACTACCTTAGGTTGGATCGTAAGGGTTCCTCTCCATCCTCGTCGAGCATGTTTCACTCCGTAAGACAATGAAGCTGACTTCCATAATGAAGGGACATCATGATGCTGAGTTGTACTATGCGATCCATGCGGTTTTGTGTGCACTGTTCACCCAATGTGGTCTAGAGTTATATCATGACGGCGTTTGCGGCACGGAAGGTAATCCTTATGACGGTTTTAATACCACAATGCAATTCGGGTTCACGCGGTCATAGTTAGAGCAGGTTCTCATGTTTTCTTTGATGTACTTGCACAACATAAACCTGCCATGTTTACGCGCCGTAAGTAAAAATATGAATAAGGTAATCTCTAGCCTCCGCTGGATTCTTTTCATTGCTCAAATTCCTCACACTCTCCGTACTCCATCTTAGCATATGCGTTCAACTCCTCGCTCTCCCGTGGGTTGAATGTCTAATACCGATGGAAGATTGATAATTCCAATATCCCCCGTCACTCTGCGTGACTTGTGTTTTCTCCGTTGAGATCATGCTTTTTAGGAGGGGAGACATTTTTTCCAGGAAAGCCATCTCCATTTAAGTAGTTTCAATATTAACTGACTCTCACCCCTAGCTTAGTACCTAGTAATACGGTGATTTTACCCCGATGTATCAAGCCGGTTTTAGCTATACGTGACCCATGACTGTACGCGATGATGCCTTACTAATTATTACATCGTGACTTGTTCATCCGTCTGTTCATCTATTTAACGCCAACCACCACCACGTCCTCCCCCCCTCCCTCTCCCACGCGTAAATTGCCCTCGTCCACACCCAAACCCACCTCCCCTCCCTCCCCGTCCTCCCCGTCCTCTTGACCCACCACCACCACCACCTCCGCCTCCTCCTCCTGAACTAGGCAGCGGCCCCCTCGCCTTCCTTTCCGCCCTCTCCTCAGGACTCGCATCCCACAAATTCGGCACGCCCACAAGCTCACAGAACGCCGTCGTCTGCGGATTCGTGTATTCATCAGGTTGATACGGGACGCTCTGCGCCTCGCCCTTCTGCTGCGGCGGGGCCGTGATGGCGAAATTCTCCGGCACGGACAACTTGCCCGCGCGAACGATGTGCTCGTCGACCCAGGCGCGCTCGGTCGCTATGAGGGGCGCGTAGACCTCTTCGCCTAGGTCTTCCGGCACTGCGGCTGAAGGGTCGCCGATGGTGAGGTATTGTGCGAAGACGCGGGTTATGGCGAGCCATTCTGCGTCGTAGGAGAGCTTGTACCGCTGTTTTCCCCGCGAGGGCCGGTAGAGGGTTAGGTGTGTTAGGTCGACGGGCTCGAGCGTGCAGAGTTGCATGAATTTGCGGCCTGGGAGACATTTGTCTAGGGCGAGGAATCTTGTTGTTGTGTTCGTTATGCTTGAGGGCACTGGTTGGCCTGGGTTTAGCTTTGGTTTGGGCGCTGCGAAGGATGCGGGGAGTTGGGCGCGGAGTTTTTCTGTTACACCTGATGAAGCCGGTTGTGATGTTGAAGGTGCTGGCTTCGTAGTGTTGTTCGCGTCTCCCGCTGGCATCTCGACATCTTCGTCGTCGAGATCGATCTCATCTGGATTTCCGGTGGCTTCCTCCTGTTCTGAAGGTAGCGCGGGCGTCTCTTGTGCCCCGGACTCAGCCTGAGCTGCTTCGACGGAAGGAGGTTGATATGTCTTGATAGCAGCAAATCTGCAATGCATGTGCGCCGAGAACCAATACGCCGGCCTCAGCCTATCCATGACATATCCAGCGGCCGGGTTTCCCAACGTCCCATCTTTACTCTCCTGTCTAAAATCAGGCTTCATCTTCCACAGCGCGTTAGAATTCCCGTGGTTCTCTATAGCCCGTGGCCAATCATGGCTCAACCCAACATCAACCTGCTCTCTCAGCAAAAGTAATTTCCGCACATCTATCTCGCGCACATGATAGAAGCTCCTGATATCGCTGTAGTTAAAAGGAAGCCGCTCGTGATGCGGCTTGCGGTAATCATGCCCCTTCCAAATCCCACTCATCCCCGCGATCCGCAAGGGTCCGAAGCGCAGCACGTTGGCGGCGCCGAGGTAGTACATGTTCGGCGCGACCCAGCCGCCGTAGTACAGCTCCCACAGGTACGAGCTGGCCTCATGGTTACCGGCGGTGAAGATGGTTAGATAAGGCGCCTTCTTCTTCCCACTGTAGTACGCGTTGAAATCGCCCAGTTGTCTGTATTTTTCTGGTACAGACATGACAGACAGATCGGCAGCGTTGCGCGCCGCCTGGAAGTCGCCGCCGATGATGAGCAGGTCTACGCCGTCCCATCCGCGCGCATTGCAGCTTTTGGCGACGGAGGCGTAGATGGCGTCGAGTGTGCCATGTCCCTAATGACGATGTGAGTGAGTGGCGTTTGAAATCGATTGCACGGGGAGAAGAGAGTTCTTACGCAACCCTCGACAGCGACGCGGACGCCTTCCGCTGCTTCAAACGTTGCGTTGTCTGGAAGCGTTTTCTTTGTAGACATTTGGTTGGCGCGATTGAGAGACCAAGGTGACCGACGCACGTGCAGCAACCACCCAATCGGTTGGGAATTCCGACTAAGTAGCGCAATCCCTTTGGGAAACCGGCAGAATATACCGGACGAGTATATCATTGAATCGAACGGGATATACCTACCTTATGTATAAACACAGGTGGAGGAGGACTGGGTTGAGGTTTCGTTCTTGGCATTCTTTCTATGGCCCAAAATTTTAGTGGGCCTAGCGACTCATGCTACCTCTTAGGTAGGTACTACCTAGGTAGGTACCTATCATATTCAGGCCTTGGTAGGCATCAGCTCTCAACCAACTACGGCTTCTACGGTGATCAACAATTTTGTCGTCTAACTCTATCATATAAACAGCTTCTTACCTGTACTGAGTACATGTCACTCTATCATCACACCAGCCTACTTTATATCTGTATATAATGATAAGTCAATCTTTAATTACCTAGATAGCGCAACTCTTGCGCAGGTTTGGAAAATAGTGAAAAAGCCATGACGACCAAACTCATTTACTACACCATTGACGACTTTTCTACGTTCTGATATGTCGTACTTCTTTCTCATTCTTTTGATCCGAGTCTTTAACCTTAATGAAGTAGAAAATTAAGATCGTAGGAAATAAACACGGATATGGATTTTGAAGACCTCAACCTCCGTTATTTATCTGCATCGCAATCGCTCCGCATCACCTGGGTCATCTCGTCGGCGAAACACCCGGGAATTGATGAATGTGAGCACGGACTTACATATATTCCATGAATCTACAAGTCAATAGCGCCAGATCTTTCCGGATCAGTTTCTTTGCGCTGAAGTCTAGTTTGGGTCCAATGTGAGATGTCTAAGCATACCTGTCAATTTTGACCCATCGGGTGCCGAGAAGCCGGTCGTTTCACGTCTTTGGTGAAGATAGTTCAATTATTTAGATCCCCGCTATAGAGAATGATAGGGGCCAGTCAGCTTATGAGGTGTCTAGTCAGAATAGACAGGGACTTACACATGCGCTGGGTTATGGCAGAACTGTAGTGAGATGAAACGGAATAAAATGAAAAGAGAAGCGATAGATCAGTAATCAAAGCAAAGCCCGAAGTAAAAGCGAACCGGTGAGCCGGAGTTTGTTCTAATCATAGCCAGGTCTCGGTTCGGGACATTTATATCTCCCCGAGCTGATGGTGCAATGAATCCTCCAAATAAGTCCTCATCGTTGATTATTGTATCTTAGGTACCGTTATCAAAATTCCCCTAATGTGTTACCGCCGTCGCGAATCCCATTCCCACCCGACTCTATCACTAAAGTAAACAGTACCATGCGGTACGTGTATCTATATGAGGTATATGTGTATAAGTACCAATTAACCTAGCCTAGTAAAACACTTTTAATACACTTGACGCCAGTCTGTACATGAGGGGTCACCGCACCCGAGTACAGTCTAATAGCAAAACAGCAGCGCTCACTTCCCATAGCATTCCCAATCGTCGAAACCTAACTAATCCCCGACAATACATAGACGCAAATGTCATTACAAATCGCTGCATCACAACTATCACCCTAGCAGCGCAGGGAGCGCGGACAAAAGAAGACGAGAAGCCCGTGGGCTCCCGCCAAAACAAAACGCCGGTAAACTTCTTTTAATAACATGGCCCAGTAAACGCCGTTGCTGTTGCCAAATCCTTGTCCTCTATATATAGATACTCGTCCACATCAGCAAGGGGTACAAGCCCGGTCTATGACGCAAGGAAAAACAGCCGCAATAAACATCTCAACGAGGAGCGAGCATGCTGCAACATCCTAACCTTCCCGCTCTGAAACAGGAAAGTGGGGGTGATCATCTTGCAGAATAAATTTGCTAGGCAGGACCCGAGGTGCAGGTGTTTGTGCGTGTAGACTACCACACCGACGATCAAAAGCGGAAATGAGGAAGGCAAGTGGTCAGGAATGTTGGTATGCAAGAGCTCCGATCGTGAACCAATAAAGAGCGGGAATCAGTTCCAAGTGAGTGGCTGCCTAGGGATCCGAGGCGGGGCACGTCTGTGGCACCGATCGTGTGTTACTGATTGAGACCGGGGGGGGGGGGGGGGGGGGGGTTTTGGCGGCAAAAAGCGTTACAAGCTTTTTGAAACCCAGGTATAAGTTGTAAATTTATTGGGCTTTAAAACATGTAAATTTAAAAGAAATTTTTTAACATGAGGTTTT
>MU380353.1:0-65058 GCA_022495085.1 Xylaria sp. FL1042
TAAGTAAACTATTTATTTAAGTGGACTATTTTAAATTTTTATATAAAATTTATATATTAAAACTTTAATAACTTTATTAATTTTATAGCTATTAACATGTAATTTAAAAGTTTAAGCTATTAATATAATAAAGAATTTAAATATATTTTTTATAATTTTACTATTATTTTTTTTCCTAGTAAAATAAAAATCGCGCTAAAATTTTAGCGTGGTTTTTAATATAGCTATTAATAAAATAATAGTAAAATTATAAAAAATATATTTAAATTCTTTATTAAATTAATAGCTAAAATTTTTAAATTACATGTTTATAGTTATAAAATTAATAAAGTTATTAAAGTTTTTATATATAAATTTTATATAAGTTTTTAAAATAATCTACTTATATAAAAAATACGTTATTATATTTAATAATTTACTTAATTATTATTAAAGTAATTATTTTTAGCTTTAAATTTTAATTATATAGTATATATTTATATTTTATATAAAATAAATATAAAACTAATAATATATTTTTTATATAAGTGGACCACCCACTTAAGTAAACCATTTTAAATTTTTATATAAAATTTATATATTAAAAGATTAATAACTTTACTAATTTTATAGCTATTAACATGCAATTTAAAAATTTAGGCTATTAATATAATAAGGAATTTAAATGTATTTTTTATAATTTTACTACTATTTTTTTTCCTAGTAAAATAAAAATCGCGCTAAAATTTTAGCGTGGTTTTTAATATAGCTATAAATAAAATAGTAGTAAAATTATAAAAAATATATTTAAATTCCTTATTAAATTAATAGCTAAAATTTTTAAATTACATGTTTATAGTTATAAAATTAAAAAAGTTATTAAAGTTTTTATATATAAATTTTATATAAGTTTTTAAAATAGTTTACTTAAATAAATAATTTACTTATATAAAAAATATATTATATTTATTACACTAGTTATTATAAGCTATAATATACACTTATTATATATATATTTTATAAGCTTTTTATTATAGCCTAGCTTTAAAATTATTAAATTTAATAAGTTAACTTATAGCTAACAGCTTTTTATATAGCTTATATAATAAGTGTATATAATATATTTTTTATATAAGTGGACCACTTATTTAAGTGGACTATTTTAATAACTTATATAAAATTTATATATTAAAATATTAATAACTTTATTAATTTTATAGCTATAAACATGTAATTTAAAAATTTTAGCTATTAATTTAATAAAGAATTTAAATATATTTTTTATAATTTTACTATTATTTTATTTATAGCTATATTAAAAACCACGCTAAAATTTTAGCGCGGTTTTTATTTTACAAGGAAATAAAATAATAGTAAAATAATAAAAAATATATTTAAATTCTTTATTAAGTTAATAGCTAAAATTTTTAAATTGCATGTTTATAGCTATAAAATTAATAAAGTTATTAATATTTTAATATATAAATTTTATATAAGTTATTAAAGTGGTTTATTTAAGTAAGTGGTTTATTTATATAAAAAATATATTAAGTTATAATAGCTTAAGTTAATTATTATATAAGTGCTTAGCACTTATAAAAACTACTAGCTTTATTATAATAAATAAAAAATATAATTATTAAAAGTTAAAAATAAGTAATAAAAAAAATAAAGTAAAAAAAAAATAAAAAAGTTAAAAAAATAAAAGCTTTTAATTAATTAATAAGCTTAATATATAATTATTATTTACTTTATTTTTAAATAATTATTTTATAGTTATTTTATTATTATTATAATAATAACAAGTAAAAAATTTTTAAATATTATTATTTTTTAATAAAAATAAAAGGTTTACTTTATTAATAATATAAATATAATTAACTTAATAAGTTTTATATAAAAAAAGTAATAACTTTTATTATTAATAAAACTTTTAACTTATTTAAGTTAATTATAATTTAAATAATAAAATATAAAGTTTATATAAAAGTTAAAGTTAAAAGTTTTTATTAACGCATTTTTTATATAAGTGGATTATTTATTTAAATAAACTATTTTAATAACTTATATAAAATTTATATATTAAAATATTAATAACTTTATTAATTTTATAGCTATAAATATATAATTTAAAAATTTAAGCTATTAATTTAATAAGAAATTTAAATATATTTTTTATAATTTTACTATTATTTTATTTATAGCTATATTAAAAACCACGCTAAAATTTTAGCGCGGTTTTTATTTTATAAGGAAATAAAATAATAATAAAATAATAAAAAATATATTTAAATTCTTTATTAAGTTAATAGCTAAAATTTTTAAATTACATGTTTATAACTATAAATTTAATAAAGTTATTAATATTTTAATATATAAATTTTATATAAGTTATTAAAATAATCTACTTAAATAAATAGTCCACTTATATAAAAAATATATTATTTTTAATAATTATATATAATATAATTTTATAAAGCTTATTATAAATATACTTTAATATTATTATAATTAATTATTATAATATAACGCTTATAATTAATAAATATATTATAATTATAAAAGCTAAAGCTATTAATATTATTAAAATTATACTAGTTATAAATAAATAAGTGCGCTAAAATTATAATAATATAAAAGTATACTTATAATAAGTCTTTATAAGGCTACACTATATGTAATTATTAAAGATAATAAAGACTTTTAACTTTAACCTTTGTATATTTATCCTTAAAGTTGGTGGCTATTTTATTTAAGCAGTACTAGGCATAATAAGGTTAGTATATATCGCGTCTCATCGCGTTTTTAAGTGTACTACATACATATGTGTAGTGAAGGTATTTAATACGCGTTGCGCCCGCTACTAGGCTAGCTTAGTGTAATTTAACACCCCGTTGCCTACATACCCAAGCCTACTAATCTCTCAACTATACATTCAAGGACCTACCTAGCTTTACCTACCAATCGGTACAGCTTGCTCAGTGTTTCCACCTAGTTTGGGCCTGTATGCATACTTACGCAGGAAGAACAAGAAAGAGAAGTAAAAAGAGAAGCCCTACTACCTCCTTTGTGCCACTACCCACAATGCAGTCAGCCGGCCGCTTATAATCAAGGTAATTTTGCATTCTCGACATCAGACCTCGTCACTCGGCGCCAACATGCCTTCCGCGACCTCTTCCAAGCGCTCACGGCGTGCCGCTTTTGACGACGACGCATATGCCGACGAGTACGCCGTCAGAGAAACTGCGGCAAGTTCCAATCTTCGAAACGACACTGTTAGTCGGTTACGTCTATAGCACACCCGGACAACACCGGTACTCTTTGAGCCGACTGACCAGTCATTAGCAACGGAAGAAAGCCCGCCTCTCCGGTAACACCGCGGGCCAGAAAGCTCGCCAGGCTGTCAACGCGGATGACGATGGCGATGGCGATGGCGATGACGATGACGATGACGATGACACTGCCGACGACGAGCCCATGGTCGAAGCTGAAGATGAGCCAACACCGCCTCCGGCAACACAGTATGAGCTCATACGCGACCAGGACTTCAGGCACCTAGAGCACACCGAACTGGACGACCAGCGTGCTACTCAGCGCCTCAAGGAACGCCCAACCATCATCGGTGATAATCATGCCGCGGACAACGCCATTATCGAGAGCATTACCTGTATCAACTTCATGTGTCACGTCAAGCTTCACGTCGAGCTTGGTCCCCTCCTAAATTTCATTGTTGGCGAGAACGGCAGCGGCAAGAGCGCCGTCCTGACCGCCATCACTCTGTGTCTCGGGGGAAAAGCCAGTGCCACGAATCGTGGTGGGAGCTTGAAGAGCTTCGTCAAGGAAGGCACGGAACATGCAAGCCTGGTGGTCAGGCTGAAGAACCAGGGCGAGGACGCCTATAAGCCCGACCTGTACGGTGACTCTATCGTCTGCGAGCGGTGGTTCACAAAGACCGGTTCCAGTGGTTTCAAGGTCAAATCAGCCGCCGGCAGGATAATATCCACCAAAAAGGCGGAGGTCGATGATATTGTCGAGTGGTACTGTCTTCAGGTTGATAACCCTCTGAATGTTCTATCCCAGGACAATGCTAGGCAATTCCTCAACGCCGCCACACCTGCAATGAAATATTCTTACTTCGTCAAGGGTACTCAGCTTGAACAGCTTGATGACGATTATAAGACCTTGACCCAATATCTCGAAGACCAAGAAAACAAGTTAACCGAGCTCGAGGAGAATCTTGCCTATCTTAAAGATAAGTTCGAGAAGGCAGTCAAGCTAAGGGATGCCGCGAGCAAGTCTAATGATATGCGCCACAGAGCCCATGTATACAAGGATCAGTTGGCGTGGGCCCAGGTTCAGGAACAGGAGGAGATCCTCAAGCTCAAAGAAGATGCTATTGTTGCAGCACAACAAGAGATCGCCCATACGGAGCAGATAATAGCCGAAAAAGCTCGCGTTCTTGAATCTATCGACAATAAGATCAAGCAGACCGAGGAAAGCCTCGAAACCGCTAATCAAGAAGACGTCCAAGCAGACGATGTAGTACGAGAAGTTAAGGACCGCTTTGAAGCGGCCAAGCAAGCTATTGTTGCGCTTCGAGCTCAAGAGAGAGAGATGCGCGGCAGTCTTGACAATTGGTCTAAGACTGTCAAGAAATACGAGCAATCTATTCGTGACGAAGAGCAGAGGCTTGAGAATATGAATGGCGGAATAGTAACGGAGAAGCAGAAGGAGCTTGACAAGGCTCGTCAAAGCGAAACGAGGATTAAAGAGGTCATAGCAGAACATAAAGCTGGCCTGAAACCCCTGGAAAAGGAGGAACAAGAAGCAGTTAGCAAGGCGAAAGAGCCCACTAGCAGTCTTACACAAAAGCGGACTGAGGTCCAAACTGCAGAGTCGAGTTTGCGCACCCTCAACCAGGCCCGGAAGGATCCTCTCGATGCCTTCGATCAAAGATTCCGTCAGCTTCTCAAACTCATTGAAAACGATCATAGTTTCGCACAAAAACCTATTGGGCCGTTAGGGACATATGTACAACTCATTAAGACCCAGTGGATGCCTATCCTTGATAAGTACCTTGGATCAAGTTTGAGTGGCTTCATTGTTGAAAACAAGCCGGATCAGGTACGGCTCATGGCCCACATGGACAAGTTACGGATTCAAGGATGTCCTGTGTTCATAGGGAAGGCATCTCTGAACAACCTACGAGAACCTGATTCAAAATTCGATACTGTGCTAAGGGTGTTGAAATTCGATGACAAACGTGTACGTGATCATATGATCATCAATCATCAGATTGAGCAAACCCTTCTCATAGAGAATCGAGCCGAGGCGGAAAGCGTGATGTTCGATGGCCTTCCCGAAAATTCGGGTGCATGCCTTGCTTTCCAGGAAAAGAAAAAGGGCCATGGCACGCGTATCACGAACATTCGCGGCAATCTTAACACATCGCCCATCACAACTAATCTTGGAAATAAGCCACGCATGAAGACGGATCAGGACAGCCAAGTTCAGTACTACAAGGATCTGATAACACAACTCCAGGCTGAATACCGGGAGCTAGAAGCTTCAAAAAGAACCGCAGAGCAGGCAGTTCAGCGTGCCAGACAAGCAATCAACCAACACCACCGACGGAGTCAGGACCTGAGCCATGAATTTGCCAACGCTCGAGTCGTCATAGAGAACATTGAGGCAGAGCTCGACCGTTTTGAGGGCATTGATGATAGGCTGCAAGGTTTAAAAAACGATCTCCAAGAGGCGCAAGAAAAGAAAGACCACTATGGAAACCAGTATGCCGAAGTTGCCATCAAGCAGCGCGAAATGAACTCGGATATTGAAAAACTCAAAGAGGAGCTAAATAACGCCAAATTGGTGTCACGAGATCATAAAGCACATGTAGTTAAGGCCAAGGATAAAGTCGATAGGCTCAAGGAGACCAGGCATCTCGCTCTAAGTGAGAAGAATATGGCCCACGAGAACCACGAGGTTGCAAAAGTCGCGAAAACACAAGCGGAAGCTTCCCGAGATCGCCAGGCCGGGTATGTCGAGGACTATATCAAACATGCTAGCGACGTCGCGCCCACGCGAGTCCACATACCCGAAGGAGAGACCTATCAGAGTATCGAGCACAAATATGAGTCGATTCGTGAGCAAATCAGTAAACTAAGACAACAAATGGGTGCCTCAGAGGAGCAGATCAATACTCGGGCGACCCAAGCGACCCAAGAGTACCGTGACGCTAAGGAGGGTGTTAAGAACATCCGAATGACGTCGGATTCCTTGAAGAAAGCGTTGATGGACCGTCTAGCCAAATATCGAGAATTCCAAAGGCACGTGTCGGCGCAAGCCCGATGCAATTTTGGCTACCTTTTGAGTGAACGTGGTTTTAGAGGTCAGCTCCTCCTCGACCATAGGGCTCGAAAGCTCGAAGTCATTGTTGAGCCCGACAAGACACGAGAGAACGGGCGAGGAAGGAATACAAAGACGCTTTCGGGTGGTGAGAAGTCTTTTTCGTCTATTTGTCTTCTTCTCGCAATTTGGGATGCCATGGGTTCTCCGCTGCGTTGTCTCGATGAGTTCGACGTCTTCATGGATAACGTAAACCGTGCGATTAGCACAAATATGCTTGTAAGTAAAGCGCTTCCAGTATCACATGATAAACGCAACGGTGGAGCTAACCAAGTGAGTAGATCGGTGCTGCCCGTCGCTCTGTAGGCAAACAATTCATCCTCATTACGCCTAACGCCATCGAGGGCAGAGCTAAGCTTGATAAGGATGTCAAAATCATCAGGTATGGATCCAAGCTCACATAAAGCAGCCATTCTTGACTAATATGCTGGCAGGCTTACGGATCCTCGACAACAACGTCTCCCGGAGATGGTGCAGTAACTAATTACCCCCTTTTTTTGTTTGAATTCCACGAGTACAGAATGCTAGTCGAGTATAGCTTGTTGCATGGAGTTGGGGAACCGGTGTCTTGGGGGTCAGCGTTTGCTCATGAAAAAGGTGTTCGGGCTAGCTACGCGGTTGTGTCACTGAGATCATCAATAAGACATTCCTTTGACAGGAGTCTAGTACTATGCATAGGTTTAGAGCGACCATCGTAGATAAAGAGGCTTCGTGCCAGCTTGTAACAACATGGATTAATCAGTATGTATCTAATGCGTGTTGAATATGCGTGACGTTGCGTAGGTAGTGTTGATACAGAAGTATACATGCATTAAACCGTGATTTCCACCGAGCGGCCCATACCCGCTATCAATCATCTAGGTATACACGATCTAGAGGAGTGCTCCCCCCTCCCCCCCCTCTCACTCAGCTACTCTTTACTCGGTCATATCTTAACGCCCTTACTCCTCAGGACGTTCACACCAGCCGAGGCAGTGAAGCCAAGCCACTGCGTAACGCTGCCGACGGCACTAGATAGGGTGCCGCCCTCGGCGAGGCGGCGTTGTAGGAAGGTGCGCGTGTCTGCAAACCCGGGTGAACGATCGTTTGTCATGAAAAGCTCGGACGAGGCGTAAATCATAGACAGTCCGCCGCGCTTTGTATACCATGTCGGGTCGACGGATGTGTCGCCGGCTTGGAAGTGGATCTCATCGGCGAGGAGCGCGAGCTCATGGAGCGATGCCGGGATGTGGCTTGGTTGTGCCATTATAGCCAAGGCCTGGGAGTCTTGAGTCTTCCGGAGAGGGGAATCGGGGGGGTGTGGGTACGCTCAAACCTCTTGCCACTGGTGATTCACCTCTTTATTGCCCAGCAATCTCTCCCACGTCAACCTCTCCACACGCGCGGGTACGGTGGAGAGGTTCGCATCCTCGGAAAAGACAACGTCTCGCTGCGGCGCGAGTGCCTCCCGCTGCGTCACGAGGTGAAATTGGATCAGGCTAAAGGGACCCTCGGGAACCAGGTTGGTGCTGATGTCCAGATAGCCGGCATCGCGGGCGCCGAGCGACAGGGCATGCTGTGTGAAGCCGTGCTCGGGGACGTGCTTGTAGGCGGCGGCGAGAATGGCCTGCTCGCTTGCGTTGAAGACGCCGGCCGGCGCCGGATGGTCGTAGGAATGGTAGCGCCGCACGGCTACTGACTGGACTCGGCGGAGAACTACCAGACGCGTGAGAGCCCTTGATGGTGCCATCGCAGATGCGGGTGTCTATGTGTGTTGGTGTCGAGTCGGCGGCCGGTTGCAATGCGGAACCTCAATTTACCCCCAAATCACATTATGTTGATTGTTATACCGGGTATGTTTTACACCTAGATATTGCATAATGCTCACATGTGGTTTTAGGTAGCCACATGCATACATGTATGTTATCCATCTCCACATACGTACTAGGTACCTACCTTACCACAGCCACATCCTAAGAGACAACTCCAGTACCTAGGTACCCATCATCATGCTACCTACATGTAGGTAGTATCAGGCAGCAATAACAAGAACTTATTATGTGTCCCTTGGACGGAGAATGGGTTTCCTAAAAATACCTAAGTTATGCTACACGCTAAGCCTGGAAATTCGTCATTAATATGAAAAGATAAAAGGTCCATCAGTACGCTACAATAGCATGTTCAAGCCACTCGTCCCATCCAGGCCAAAAAGAGAGGGAAACCATCAATATATCGACGTCGTTGGTACAAAGTACTGTAAGGATTCTGGGCACCAGATGCGATACCGACTACATACCTAGGTAGTTAACCCACTGTTGGTAGTGTAGGTATATCATGTGGGACATCTTTATAAACAACCGACTACTTCCTCTCGACGGGATCCAACGCTACAGGTAGCCCGTCTAGGACCTCCTAGTATAGACTGCAGGTCTCGGTGTAATAGAGACTGTCTCAGTGAAAATATTCAGCCTTCGCTTAATACGAGATTTGTTGAGACCTGTCTACGGCCTTTGTAAGTGCCGAAGGCCGATAGAATTATTGTAAATTATAAATTGATTGGCCGAGGAGAGAAGATCAAATTTCGAGTTCACAGACAATCAATCTGATCAAGATGACGTTTCACGTTTGGGTGAGAAGTGCTAGCTGGGTCCTGCATTATATCCTCAATGGTAGGCCGTGTGCAAGTTTCGGTGAGAAATAGTTTGGGCAATAAGTGCCGATTTTATGATTGGCAAAGTTCTCGAAACCGTTGCGCAGTCCAGATTGAATTTGAGGTTCATTATATTCCACATAGGTGATTTTTTAGGTGCCGCTATTGATGCTTAAAGCCTTGTCGTTTGTCTGGATCGTTCGCCTGTAGGTTGCTAGATAGTTTTCCGGCGAATCTTGATAAAGCTAAGTCCAGGGGGCGGGCTCCTTGGATATCTCAATGATGCTCCCACACCACAACAACCCTGCTCCCTTTTTACCATACACTAGAGGAGTTTGTTTGCCTTGCAGTGGTGAGATTGCCCTCGCCTTGGTAAACTATAAAGTACGTCACAAATCTATATTCTTGTCTACCATCGCCCCTGCGGTTAGGCATGCTCATTCTTGGTCGAGATGCCGTTCAGAATCGACACGTCGCTCCATCTACTATGGAGCCATAGCCGTCTCGAATAGTGACTACGTAATAATAGGTACCGGTAGGTCATGTGAAGTATACCACCCGAAACCTAATCGTGTGATGATTCTAACTCCGCGTGCAACGCATATGCAGACTGGGTTGCGAGTTCAGTAATAGCTCATCTGCAGACGGGTCATTCAGCACCTGCCTACTATGTGTCAGTAGATTTTGTACTAATAGTCCTGCCCGCTTGCGACCTTTACATCGTAAAACGAACTCCATGTTTATTTCGACTTCGTGCTCTTTCATAGTTGAATATACCTCCAGAGGACAAGCACAAATACAACTCCACCGTGTTACAATCAAATAACGGGACCTCCACTATTATGGCATTAGAGCTGGAGTTTTATTCTTGTTGGCTTTCTCCTCGCGTCTGCATTAGGCAGAAGCAGATACTCGTAATCTCTCGCGCCAGTAACACTGCAGAATCAATGGGGCACATTATTGACAGGGGCCTACCAGCCTGCATGTAATAATCATTGGTACCAACGCAATTTCCAGGCCTGTATCAAATCAATAAGAAGCCCTGTAGATCTGCTTCAGCCTCCCAAGCTCCGTCGTCGCACTCAAGTGTCAGTGCATGTGAAAGGCCCCCCTCATTTCATGTCAATAGTTTGACGAAGGACGAAATAAAGGCGTGGAAGACATGTAGAACCCTTTCCCACAGGGGAGAATAATCAGTGTCAGAATAGTACTCTCCATAGGCAACAAACTTAAACCAAGCGTGTGGTAGAAAGCGGGTTGATCAGTGACTATCAAAGTAAGATCAGGTTTCCCATCTAAACCATGGGCATGTGTCAATCTACACTACATAAGCGCACATGTAAAGAATCCGCCATAGGATACCGATTTATTACCAACAAACATCAAAGGAGTTTGTAACCAGTAGATACTCACCGATTTGTAGTAATAACAGGTCTGCCTATACTAAGTTCTGGACACGCCACCCAATCCTCATAGTCTCTCTGGTTACAATGTTGCACCTTTAAATACCATACTTACCAATACAAACTAATAGGGAAAATATTAAGGGTGTGTTAGCGTGTGTCTCAAGGATACGTATAGTATAGTAATTTCAGGTCTCCTGCCCATTACAACTAACTTATAGACCAGTCGCACGCCACGCCACCCATTTAATGAAATCAACTCAGATAGTGACGCATATATACATCTACCTACCATATCTCAAGCTGTACCAATAGGAATTTACTATACTTGATAATAACTCGCTTATAGGGGTCCAAGCATATAGTAGGAGTCGCAAAAGTTGAATAAGCATACCTACATAAGTCGCTGTAGTATTTGTATTAGTATTATAAGTGTGATATAGATTACAAGTTATCTCTGTTGTTTTGTAATAGTATAACATCGGGAATTCGAAATCACTTCTGGTAGCAGCTATATTACACACCGCGTTACTTATCTTGATAGCCATTGGTGTATATAGAATGGTTCAGCGTCGGTATATATACTGAATGTCAGGACTCTGTCTATGTATACAAAGCCAATTGAACAAATTAATATGGAGACCCTTGAAACATCGGGGGAACACCAACATCGCTGGATGCGTACAGTCTTGTCACTGCCGCGACTCCAAGGACACAGATTGGGTAATTGGTGGACAGGCCGTCATAGTAAGTAAAAAAGGAGAGTAGAACAGCCACCGCTGCCGTCTCTATCAAGATATACGCATAGGTGGGCGTATATAAGGCGAGAACAACGGCCGGATCATTCATAGATAACCATCAAGAGCGGCCAATACATTATTATTGCCAAGCACCATATCACAGATAATAATCTAAGTTGATTTAGATAACAATTTAAAGCTGGATGACAAGTAATATGCTGAGAGCACATTACCAAAGACTTAAACTCCAATGCTAGGTAGGCACGGAGGAGAAGGAAAAAAGAAACTCACGACAATAGTGGTAAGAAATCAACTTAGAAGCCTATCATGTATTAGATGACCCACCTTTATTTTCCTTTATCTAATAAGACTAGGTTGTATAAAATTAACTGCTTAACTTTAGTTAGCACTACGCAGCACTAAATTTATGTTATCTAGGTGTGAAGTAAAAGAAAAGAGAAGATATTAGTATTCTTTTTAGGATTAATATTTCATGAATAAGTAACATAACGCTAATTTAAGCGAACTGCAGGTAAATATTTATACGTCGCAATATTATAAGATAAGAATTATCTTGACATAAAATAACCATGAGCATGCTAGTTCTTAATATAAATAAAGCTCTTGTTATAATAATTTAAATATAACTTAAGATAAAGGCACATTAGGGTTTTATTATAACTAAGCCATGTGTAAATATATAAGGACAAAAAAAAAGTTAGTGGTGTATATAAAGGTTAGGCTAAAAGTTTACATTATTCTTGGCATTTCTTTATAATGCAACCTAGAGTAAGTGCCCACCTAGTGGATTATACTACTTAATGGATCACTTTTTTTATTAAAAACCACTAACTTTAACAATTAATAATTAATTAAATAAAATAAATATAAAAAATCTAGTAATATATTTAAAAAGCTAATAACTAAAATTATATAAGGAAAAATTAATAAGTAGCTAAAGCTAGTTTAAAAAAAAAAACAAAAAATATAAATTATAATATTTTATTATATAAAATATTAATATTTTTATTAGTGCTAAAAAAAATTATTAAAAATTAATAAGTAGTTATATAAGGTTATAATTTAAGTATATTATAAAGAAAAATTTAAAAGATTTAAATTTATAACGTAATTTATTTTTTAATTTCTTTTAGTTAAAATATTATAAAAAGTATATATTATTATTATAAAATTATAATAATAGCATTAAATTTTAAAATACTTTTATTAAAAAAAATCGGAAAAATAAGCGGCTAGTAGCTTTAAATTTTATAAATTTTTTTTATAATATATTTTAATTATAGCCTTATATAGCTACTCGCTAATTTTTAATAATTTTTTTAGCACTAATAAAAATATTAATATTTTATATAATAAAATATTATAGTTTATTTTTTTTAAAACTAACTTTAATTATTTGTTAATTTTTTTATATATAATTTTAATTATTAGCTTTTTAAATATATTACTAGATTTTTTATATTTATTTTAATTAATTAATTATTTATTATTAAAGTTAATAGTTTTTAATAAAAAAAGTGATTTATTAAATGGTTTAATTTACTAGGTGGGTACTTACTCTTGGTGGGCACTTACTTTAAGTTGCACTATAAAGAAATGCCAAGGATAATGTAGACTTTTAAGCCTAACCTCTGTACTTGGTAGGTGGAAATACTTACTAAGTACGCTGATCCTTAAATCTACAAGATGGTCGAACCGCATCATGCTAGGTACCTAGCTGGTACGCGCGTTAATAGGTTAATTCTTATAGGTAGTTTTTAGTTTACTACAAGGTACTTGATATAATTTATAGACTGCTAAGCTATTAGGTATAACATTTTAATAATGGCTTGATGTCTTAGGTATATACTAAGGAGGTATATAAATAAGATATAAGTATTTATATTTATATAGTTATAAATACTTATTTATAAGCAGGTAAGCAGATAAGATTAAGAGTATATAGTATAATACTTAACTTTATACTACTAATAATAAGTTGCCCGGCTTTATATTTCTGCTATATATTATAGGTAGCCTGGTACTCTGCAGGTACCTATTATACCCCCATATATAAGTAGCTACTGCACGAGCTAATTGGAAAAGTCCTTATTGTTTTTCACCCCTGCCGTCTCCAGGTTGTTAGTGTACAAAGTACACGCAACTGCCCAGCAGCAAATTTTCATACATTTCGCAAGGCAAAATGTCTATTCTGGTTTGGCGTCAAGAGTCTAGACCGACACAGTACTAACTTAACAGTTTCCGACACGTCCTCCTACTTGTCTATAATATATACTAAGTATGTAGTAGACTGTTAGCCTGGGCAAGATATATAGTACCTATACTACTGCCTCCTTTTGTCTCTAGCGTACAGACAGACTTTACACGAGTGGGAAGAGAGGGAGTAAAATCAAGGAACAAGGACAAAGGACAAAAGCGCGGGATAACCACCTACCAGTTGCTGTAACAAGACAGCTCTAGCCTAGCTGCGGCTACAGCTACAAGCTAGCTACAGCGACTGTACGGCTACAGGACCTGCCATAGCTAGGTACCAGGCAGGTGGGTAATACCCATCGTTACCTACCTAGGTACTTAGTAGGTACCCACCAGTCCGAGCCCTCTAACCATATACGCGAGGAGGCTAAGTAACTTTGTTTGGCTAATAATCCGTTCACATTTTGGTCCAACAGGCCGAGCGACTGACTGACCGACGTACGTGACGTGACTCGACTCTCCCACCCACCACCACCTCTCCGTCACTCCATACAAATCCTCTCATTCCATTGTAAGCACCTAAGCCCTATCGGCAGGGTGTTCATCGTCCGGTCGCCCATTTGCCCTTCTAATTGGAGGATCTCGCGCATCTCGAAGCTTGCGAGAGTTGTACGACGACTATCCTTACTACCACTCCTACAACCCTCCGCCCATCTTGGTGCTCGTGTCTCCTACTACGTACGGTACCTCGTCGCCTCATCGTCTCGTCACTTTCCGTCTACCGCACACCATCTTGGTGGCCTCAACAGGTATGGACGTGTCTCTGCTTGTGTCTCTCACTACCTACTCCTACTGCTACTCCGTCCTCCATTCATCCTCTGTCTAGTCTAACCGGGAGGCCCTCTCTGAGGTCGCATATGCGCCCGAGTCTGCTACGCTACCCTACTCTGCATGATCCGCTCCCTTCATTGCACACGCGCTAGCACATTTACACACAACGCGCGCACACACGTCCTTCATAATACTATTCATATACATCCATCACACCCGTCCACACGCGTTGGGCGCATCCAGCTTTTGCGGACCTCTGGAGATCAGGGCATTGGCATTGGCATTGGCATTGGCATTGGCATTGGCATTGGCGCTGGCGCTGGCGTTGCCTTGCAGACCACCATCATCCCAGTCCCAGCATCCGATCCAGACCTCATCCGCCTCCTGTGGGCTACGCGCTATACTCAGCCATACAGCCTTATTGTGCACTACCTACTGTATGATGCCAGTGTGTTGCGTGTGCGCTCGCGTTTGTGTTGCCATGGCTTGTCCTATCCCGTCCAGTCCTGTCTCCTCACCCAGCTCCCACCCTCCGTCACGGCACATTACCACCTACCTAGGGTAGGTAGGTGTAGGTAGGCTGCCACGGTCACTGTCACTGCTCTTCTCTTATTGCTACGTACCTCGGGCGCCGGGTTGGATGGATGGATGGCCCCCAATGCAGATATGCAGAGATGTGATGAGCCACATAATGCATAAGGGCGCAGCGGCGCTCCCGTCGTTGCGTTCATACTGCGTAGATGGTAGACACCAAGCCGGCCTCTACGGCTTTTCTCATGCATCTTCCTCCTCCCGAGGTACCCTGTGTAGTATTTCCCTACCTACATAGGTACCTGACAGCAACCACAAGCTCACAAGATGCCCTGTCCGGCCTTGCCTGTGCTCTCCTGCTTTCTCACCCGTTCCTAGTTCTCCCCCAACACCCGCATAATGACCTACTCCTTGTCATTTCTGAAGGCTCACTCACCCCTCCATACAGATTACACAGCCTGAGCGCTGCTGCTATTGGTGCTGGCATATCCCCCAAAGTCCTGTTCTGTTTAGGGAAAAGAAAAGAAAAAATTTTCCTTTCTTCGAAAGGCAGCGAAGTAGGACAAGAAGTCATATCGTCCTATCAACCTTGCTACCATGGGTAAGTCTCGCATTATTCTCTTTTACACAACTACTCTCTTCTCCATTCCTTCCCTTTGCCCTTCATCCTTGTCCTGCCTGCATTGGATTATCGACAGAGTTCCGCACCCATTGCACACCAATTGTGTTGTATCGGCATTGACTACGATCATTCAATCAATCAATCCCCCCCTTTCTTGCGCACCTACTTTGTCTGGTAGCTTTGCTATCTACTCTCCTTTACCAGCAGCTCTCCCGGCACCCGGAGGCAGTCTGGTTTGACCCATTAACCCCCCGCAGGATACGGTCACAAGCTGTGTGTATTGCCTGTTTCCCTCTCCCGCATGTCTCCTCCCTGCCTACTTGCCTCCATTTCGCATCTAGAAGCTGTAAGCGTACACGTACATAGCAGCCTACATATTCCTCCTGCACTCACATTCATAGGCCCCGTTGTTAATCCCGCCCTACCTCGCCACCAACCCAGCACCAGGGGCTTCCCACCAATCCCCCCCTTCCCTTAGCCGCATGCTCAAGGGATGCAGAGTCAATTGCCTGCCTGCCTAGGTCTTGACGTGTTACTGCTTTGGCCTACCATTGCGTGGGCATCTCTATCGTTTGCCGTGGTAGCAGTGCCCACATCACCGTATTACCCGCTTTCCTCTCTGCCCAATCACAATCTCCCGCTCGACTTTCCATAGAGCTCTGCCCATTCATTCCGGTTGTCTTATACCTATTGGCAGCCGCTCTACACGTACACCTCGCCTCTCCTTTTATACTTCGCAACCGTCACTTGCTCCCCCCACCCCTTAAACTCCTTGCCCCCCTTCCGCGATCCACTAAAGGGCCTGACTTTCTTGATCCCCGTATGCAAGCACGGCCCGCGAGATTCACATCGTCTTTATTCATCTTGGACTACCGCAAAACGTTTTTACCCGAACCTTCCTTGTCCTTCTGTGCAATTTCCCTGCTTCTTCGCTTCTGAAATCCAATTTCTAACCTGGCAATCTCAACAGCTGATTCCGGAGACACCTACCGCCCAGTAAGTATTTATGCTTTCCCGTGTACTTGAAAGCATTAGTTATAATTGTCGCTATTCTCTTCAATGTTCCCCTCCCTTCTCAGTATTACCTATCCTCAAGCTGCAGTGAGGTGCTCGTGGTTCCGAAGGCAGACCTCTGAATGAGATGAGACTGGCCTACCTTTGCAATCGAGTACCTTTTCGAGGCCGCGGCCTTCGGCTTTGCCCCTGCTCCAATCCCAACCTTAGTACGGAAGTGGAGTGGATGCTGCCTTTAATTGATGGAGGTTGTCGGACAATAGCACGAAGGCCCCCTCTAATGTATCGACGATGAGCACAATTATGGTCTTTTCCCCTTTATTTTGGATTAATTCGCTTCTCAATTTGGTACCAGTTTTTACACTAAGATAGGGTCAACCCCATTCCACCTTTTTTTTTCCCCTTTCCATGTGTAATCAGTAGAAGTCACTTTGTTATAATTGTGCCGGCCAAAACCGTGCGGGATATCGAGGGAGCCCAGGAATGATAGCGTCGGCAAAATGCTTATATCAAGTCACAGCGCGAAAGATCCCGCTCGCCCCGCCGTGGCCGATCTAGGAGTCCAGGTCGTTCGGGCCGACGTCGTTCATATACTCCTCGGAGCCGGTCTAGGAGCCGGGACGAATACCGTAGGGCAGACAGGCGATCACGTTCTCCCATGACTGGCGCTGGAGCACCGTCTGGGGGGCCAGGCACAGGATCGGGGTTTGGAGCTGCACCCCAGCGATCGTTCGAAGAGCGCGCTGCAGCTCGGGAGCAGATGATGAGCAACATTCGAGACGCATCGCAGCAAGACCGGCGTGTGTACGTCGGTAATTTATCGTACGATGTGAAATGGCACCATCTTAAGGATTTCATGCGACAGGGTGAGTTATTCACCCACAGGACGCTAAATCGCACTGATAAGGCGTTTTGCTGATATTCATGACAACATTTCAGCTGGAGAGGTTCTCTTCGCCGATGTCTTACAGCTTCCGAATGGAATGTCGAAGGTGGGCTTTTACACGTGATTCTGGCTGGTTTTTTTCTTGGTTTCTTCTCTGGCCTTTGTTGGAATCGATGGATTGACGGGTTGGGACCTTTGTCCATGGGGTCATGTAGGGATGCGGGTGAGTAATACTGCTACGCCGTCCGATCAAGACCATCTGGCATTGTCTTGACGTATGAACTAATTATGAATCATAGAATTGTGGAATATGCTACAAGGGAGCAAGCGCAAACGGCCGTGGCCACTCTCAGCAACCAAAATTTGATGGGCCGGCTCGTCTACGTACGGGAAGTAAGACATCTCCGATGGAAGAACCTATTTGATATCGTGCTAAGGATTGGAAACAGGACCGGGAGGCAGAGCCACGTTTCATCGGAGCGACCGGAGGCCGCGGTGGCTTTGGCGGTGGTATGCAAGGTGGCTATGGTGGTGGCGGGGGCGGTTATAGCGGTGGCATGGGAGGTGGCATGGGTGGTAACCGCCAGCTTTACATTGCTAACGTTTGTCTTTCCGCTTTCCTTTGTAAATGACCTTTTTACCCCTGCCCTAGTATTAACTGCATTTACAGCTCCCGTATACTGTGGGTTGGCAAGATTTGAAGGACTTGTTCCGTCAAGCAGGTTCGGATCTCTCCCTAGCTATGACTTCCAACTTCTCCAGTGGCTAAACAATATATATAGCTCGAAATGGTGCAGTGATTCGCGCTGATGTTCATCTTGGTCCGGACGGTCGGCCCAAGGGCTCTGGAATCGTGATGTTCGAGTCTCCAGATGATGCTCGCAGTGCCATCCAACAATTCAATGGGTTCGAATGGCAAGGCCGCTTGCTAGAAGTTCGTGAGGATCGCTTTGCCAATTCTGCAGGAGGAGGTGGTGGCGGTTATGGCAGAGGAGGCTTTGGTGGCGGCCGGGGAGGCTTCGGCGGCTACGGTGGCCGTGGAGGGTTTGGCGGAGGCCGTGGTGGATTTGGAGGATACGGCGGCCGTGGTGGCTATGGCGGTGGTGGAGGCGGCGGACCCTACGAGCAAAACACTGCTCCTGCTGCTGCTGCTGCACCAAATCCGTTCACTGATCATGCCACATCCGGCACCGAACCTAGTGATACCATCTATGTTCGCAATGTAAGTCCGCCCGCCTCCTGGAATAGTTAATCCGTTGGCTCGATTAAATGCTAATCCTCCCTTCTAGCTTCCATGGTCTACCAGCAACGAGGATCTCGTCGAGTTGTTCACCACTATTGGGAAAGTTGACCAAGCCGAAATACAGTATGAACCAAGTGGACGTTCCCGTGGAACCGGTGTTGTTCGCTTCGACAGTCAGACAACCGCCGAGACGTCGATCACTAAATTCCAGGGTTATCAGTATGGTGGTCGCCCTCTCGGTTTGAGCTATGTCAAGTATATCACCCCGGGTGGCGGTGATAGCATGGACACGGATACTCATGGAGGTCTTTCGCAAGAGCAGATGATGTAGGGTCTCCGACTTGTGTCCCACGTTAGCTCTTCGCTGAGAGGGGTCTTCCGGGAATCCCAACTAGCCGAAACCGCTGTGGCGGGCCTGGATCCATTGCAACGACTACGCGTTTCATTTTTACTCAGGGTCGGCCTCGAGGCTTACGCGACTCTGGCCACAGTTAAAAGTGTACCACCGTGTTCCTTGCTTCCATAGTCGTTACCCGATATTATTCATAAGGAAACTCTATTCACCCAACCTCCCACTGCTACGGCAAAAGTATGGTTGAAGAAGAATCACAACCAGATGCCAATGTTTCGGGGTGGGCAGCGCTTTCGCCGCTGTGTGAATAGACAGAGTGGGAAAAGGCGCACCTGTTTGCAATATCGATTGGGGGTCTAACTGGGTTTACAAAATTCGAGATGCTTATGGCCATGGCTTTACAGGCATTATAATTTCTTCTTTTCTTTTCTTAGTTACCTTTTTCATTCAGTCACGCCACTATCAACAGCCTGGCATAAAATATGAGAGTCCGCTTCTGGTGCAGTATGAGGGGTAAATAGGGTGCGCCTAAACTAGATTGTATGTCGAATAGCATCCTCGTTTCCCTAAGCATGGCGATGGGTCTCACGGTGCGGTGTCAAGTAAGAGTAAATTTAGTTATGCGTGGAGTAGACCAGCGCGTCGGGGCTCTGAGTGTTGTGATTGGTATTAACCATGGTGTTGGATGCGACTGAAATTACAGTAATTTACTCTCAAATGCAGCCTTTTGGTGGGGATCTCTTCTCTGTCCACTTTCGACTTAAATGCCTGATGATGATGTAAAATGGCGCGTTGTAGAATGTACGGCCAAGTTCGCATATACAGCTGACAGAATTAGGCATTATACATACCTTCCACTAACACGGTTAGGCCAATCTATTCCACGTTAGAAATCAAACCATATCATTCGTAAGGATTCTAAATGGAGGATACAAACTTGACAAATGTGGGGAGGTGAGTGAGTTCTCGCCGTTAGGTGTAACCATGACTGAGGACCCAAGCCCGTTATATATGCAATCGGGGACTACTTGATACAAGGAATCCCACTCCTCTAGTTAGTTATTAATCCGTTACTTCTACTAGCATTGTTAGTGAGTAAAGCGACATAGGAACAGGCTAGTAGGAGAGAATATCTCTCAATCTGTTCTACCTAGATATTGAAGGGGGGAAAGCGGAACGGCGTCCTAGTTGATTTTGTGCGAGTAAACTTGGTAGATACTGCAGATCGACCTGCGTACGAAGCTACCAGATCCTGCATTGCTGTATGCCTGCTAGTTGATATCCATCAATACTAGGCGTTCCCCATCTCGGCTTGTCTCTTGACCATAATCCGAACTCGGGCTAAGATTTAACGGGAAACCTGTCGCGCTACGGGAGAGAATGAAGAAGGACGGGGAGAATATGTGAACTAGGACTGAGGCGAAACTTTTAGCTTCTTAGATTTTCTGTGTCATAGCGGTTGAATAAGAAGGTGATATAGAGAATCCGAGGCGATTTAAGTACTCAGCTCAGAGATATTCAACTCCTAAATTCATTAGCTTGTGATGAAGGGACCTCATAGCCCCGTTGCTAACGATTCGGGTGGTACATAGTTGCCAAACCTTGGTTCTCTAGTGTTTACTGCTTTAATTTTTTTTTATTTTTTATTTTTTTTTTATATTTTGGACTATGTCCCCTAGAATAGTGATAAACGGTCCGTAGTTCTCCCCTGCTCTTGAGAGGTACTGGTGCCAACTGAGAAGGACGCAAGGATGAAGCATGATGGGGCACTTGGCTTAATTAATGCTGCAATGCATAGTTGCAATACCCAGGTAGTTTACCAGCTCCAACTTTGCCTCTTTAGCCATACCTTGCCGCTAGGCCTGTGATATATGGCTCTGTCTCCTTCCCTTAGAATACAGTGACATGCCTTGCTTGATCAAGGGGTGGGGGCCCCTGTTGCGCCGCAGGCATCCATAGAGATTAGTAGCGCGCGCGGCCTGGGTGGAGGCGCGTTACGGAAGATTTCACGCGCAACATGGCAAGGCTCATGGTAATGCTCATGACATGGTTGTTATTGTTGCAGCGGCCTTGGTTTTCTTCCTCGCCTTGCCCTTTCGTCTACTCCGGTCTCTGGGCTTGAGCGAGCCCATGCCCTGCTTGCAGATGTCGGCGTATCTCTCGAAGAAGGCGGTGAGGGCATCCGGGTCCACAACGGTCGAAAGCTTGACCTTCTTGTTTGCCTTGCGGTCCTCCTTGCCCTTGGCGTTTGTTACGCGGATCAGGACGGGCAGCGGGTGCGGAGGGTGCCGGTCGGCGAGGCTGGCATCGTCGTCGGTGGGCTCAGGGACGGGCTGGTCGTAGGACACTTGTGTGATGGGTGGTCTTGTTAGTATGGATGCCTATCCATGATGGGGTATGCGTGTCGTACGTCTCTTTTGTGTGAAGACAATGGATCCGTGGTCCTTGCCTTTGGCCGAGTCGAAGATCTCGACTAGCTTCGCGAAGAACTACAACCGTGCGCGCAACGCTGGTCAGCGCGTGTTAGAGGAGACATGGGAAGAGAGTTGACGATACCTCATCGTTGCTCAGATGACCCATGGCCAAGAAACACTGCGTATTGATGGATGGATATAGCTAAGAATTCTTGACCTGAACAAAGCAAGATAGGATATTGTGCCGTCTAATGCGTATTGCGGTGGACAACTGTAGGTACCTACTGTAGGTACCTAAGTATCTAGGTAGGTAAGTACTTAGGTAGAGGAGGAAATTGTGGGGGTTCTGTCGACCCATCCATCCCACATCGGCACTGGCGGGTCCTCAAGCCCGAGCCAAATGTGTTAACCTTTTTTCTTTTTTTTTTTTTCTTTGGGTCCTTTGTTCTCTGTACCTTACCCCACATAGTACGTACTTAGTACCTATGTAGAGTATCGACCTCCACTATATATTATTGATACCAGGTAGTAGGCCCCTAGAACTACCTACCGCAATACATATAAAACTACACGCATGTGTACATACCGGCAGTCTGGTCTACTATGGTTACCTTTTAATAAACGTAGCATACAGTTCTAAGGACCCCGCGCTTTTCCACTAATGCTATCAATCAATCGTAGCCCCATGGTTATCAAAGATTATGGAACAGATGTCCTTGAGCTTGTGTGCCGTTCTGTCTATGCGGGATAGGTGTGTACTTGTTGTGGTCTAATTATGGGACTGACTAACCTAGGTTGGTATTATTCACCTTAAAGGCATCTGAAAGAACAGACCTAACCCATGGCAAAAAATTCACATTGCCCAAGACCATTCCACGTGGTCATACAAACAACTTTACGCACGGATGAGACGACTGCACAATGTGCGGCGAAAAGACTACCTTGCATAGCTTCCGCCTATACAGGTTTTAATTCATAATTCCCAAAATGGTTCCTAGCGCGAAGAGAAAGCTGTCGCTGCCATCCCCTCTACTCAGGGAGCTTGACATTCAGCATGGAAGCCTTGGACGTAACAAACGTCCGCAGTCGAGGAAAGACCAGAGAAAAGAGGCCCGTGTTCACAAGAGACACGCTAGGAGCTCCCAGCTTCGCCGAAACACACAACTTGTTCACCAGCCGTCTAAATCCCGTCCTCAGACATCTTCGCACCAGAGCGACTATGATGAGTTGCCACTCAGTAGCGACGATGAGCTCGACGAGGACGACTTCGATGTTGACGGCGACGAAAGCGGGGAGGAGGAGGATGACGAAGACGAGGAGATGGTCTTTGAAGCAAGACAACCTAGCAAACCCAAACCCTCCAAGTCTGATATCGCAAAAATAGCAGAAGATGAGAAAGAAATCGCAAAACTCGAAAAGAAGCTTGGTCTTAGAGGCAAAAAGAAATTGCCAAAATCTTTTGACGAAGATGGTCTCGGTACTTTATTGGAAGGTCTAGGCGGAATGGGCAGCGATGGTGAGCACGGCCCTCTGTCGAGGAACAAGCGCAAGGCGGAGGCTGATGAGTGGCTGGCTCAGAAGCGCCGGAAAGCTGAAGCTGCGGCCGCAGGCCGCGGCCCTGCCGTTATCGAGGATGATGACACTGTAAGCAACATAGACGAGGATGGATTTGACGAGGATGAAGACGAGGAAGATATAGATCTTCTCGGCGGCGAGAGTGACAGCGAAGAGGATGAAGAGGACGAAGAGGACGAGGGTGAAAACGATGGGTTTGAAGGCCTTTCTGACACGGGCGAGGGGAAAGAGCAAGAAGAAGAGCCAGCTCGGCGCCAGCGCGAGAACCCATATGTTGCTCCAACAACTAATGTTGCCAAATACGTGCCACCTTCTCTCCGTAAGCAACCTGCTTCGAGCAATCAAGCGGAAGGTCAACTCCGAAGGCGCATTCAGGGCCTAATCAACCGGCTCACAAACGATAACATGACTGGTATCCTCAAGGACATCATTGACCTGTACCAGACTAATCCGAGACAACTCGTGACCTCTTCCCTCGTCGACTTAATCATGGTGCTCGTCCGTTCTCCCGAGAAGCGACCACGCTCATTCTTCATAATGATCGCAGGCTTCATTGCCGCAATACATAAAACTATGGGAGTGGCGGTCAGCGCGCAGTTCCTGCAGCAGCTCGTCGAAACACTAGAAAAACGTTCCGCAGCAGCCTTGGGGAACCAGTCAGATGCTGAATCCAAGCACCTGGTCTCGTTGGTCGCCGAGCTTTATAATATGCAAGTCATTGGTTGCAATCTTATCTTCGACTACGTTCGATTGTTCCTACAAACCCTGTCGGAACTTAACACAGAACTTTTGCTCAGGATCATTCAGCTTTGCGGGCCGTCTTTGAGGCGTGACGACCCAGGCGCGCTACGCGACATCATCAATCGTATACAGCCCAATACCTCGAGGGATATGTCGGTCAGGACGAGGTTCATGATTGACGAGATGAAGAAACTACAGAATAATAAGGCCAAGGCAGTCGCAAGGAACAAAGACCTCGCTGAACAACGCACTCAGTTAAGAAAACGAATCGGGTCGCTCAAGGGTATCTATGACGTGCAGCCGCTTCGTGTTGGCCTCAAGGATATACGAGACTCTGAAACACAGGGTAAATGGTGGCTTGTGGGGGCTAGTTGGCTGGGGAATCAGAGCGGGCAGGAGAAAGAAAAATACCAAGACCATGACGATAATGACGAAGACGCCAATGACCTTGCCGAGGAGACCATCACGCGGTTGGGTGATGACCTAGGTATCCCCGATCTCTGGCAACTGGCGCGAGAGCAAGGTTTCAACACGGAAGTCCGGCAGCGCATCTTTGTGGCTCTGCACGCGGCCATAGACTGCGATAGCGCCGACATTCTCGTGCAGAAACTACGGCTCAACAAACACCAGCGAAAAGAAATCGCCGAGGTTATCGTACGCAGCGGCGAGAGACAGAACATCTACAACCACTACTATGCGCTTCTAGCCGACAGGTTCGGTGTTGATAAGGAGATGCGATTTCAGTTCCGCCGGTGTCTGACTATCCGCTTTAAGAAGATGGGTGAGGATGTCGATACCGGAGATGACGATGCTGGAGATGACGGCTTGGATGATGACGCTGATGAAGATGTAAGGTGGCTGTTTAATACGGCTAAGCTGTTTGCCTTCTTGGTTACATGGCACACACTCAAGCTCGTTGATATTTTCAAGTATCGGAATCTCGCGGTCTTGCAGGAAAAGGCGCACATCTTCACCGAGGTGTTGTTGCTTACCGTACTCCAGGAGGCCAGGGGGCGGGATATTAAGGTGATCTTTGGAGGTCTGGATACAGACTTGGATGTTGGACGTGGAGTGCAGTATTTCTTGAGGCGGTATATTCACGTGACTAAGCTTATCAATAGTAAGGATAAGAAGGCGATGAAACTTGTGAGGAAGCGCTGTGACGCGGTACTTGAGTTGTTGGAATCTACGTTGACCCAGAAAGATCTCGAGTAGGGCTACTAGGTGATGATGGAAGTAGGATGAGTGAGATGACAGTTGTATGGTGGCTGTACTATGCTGCTCTCGATAGGTAAGACGGTTTGCACTTTATACTGGAATAAGTATATAGACATTTATAAAAATATATCCCCCGAAAGCTAAGGCACGTCTCGCTTGGTCCATGATACTTTTCTTCGTGTCACGCTAATACCGTTCGACTTCATCCTCTCGTCGTCCGTAGACGATCTAGACAATCCGGATAGCGCTGACTTTCTCGCAGGGGGAGTCTATGGAAAAAAGAAAAATAGACGAGTAAATTCGTAGCGCCCCAGAGCGAGTAGAAGCGGGTATTGAGGGTCGTCTAGAAGGTCTGAGTCCAAGTCTATAGGAAGTATAGCCCGCAGCAGACCGAATTATCAGCTTGCAAGGCGGGTATAGGTCCCTAGATTTCACATAACACTCGGGAACCACCATTGTTTGTGCGAGTTTTTATGCTAGGTGCTTTCGATATCGCGGGTAATAGCGAGCACCTATACTCGAAGAGATCTAACAGTGGAAACCTGCGTCGTAATTGATGAATTGGAAGAGTGGTCCTAAGGCTTCTCCGTGGAGCTCTATCCCTAGATGGCCGGGCTGGATTGGGGGTTTGTTCATGTGACTCAGCCGATTTGTGAGGGTAGATGGCATTAAGGCACCAAGACAGATATCACGGGCCATCGACTGACATACAGGTGGTAATACATTTCGGTATCACTGGATCCGCACAGCTACCTTAAAGGAGAGAATAGACATTGCCACCTTGTCAATGTACAAATCCCGAGACAAGCCCCGTAGGTTTAAGAGGGATTGGATCGGACTGATAAAGCAACATACCGCTCTGAGAGATATTACGCCCCAACTTCTCGGCATTTGGCGATAATCGTTCCTGTGATATAGGTATGCTTCTTTAGAGGGAGCCTTGAAAGTACCTGTCTGGGTATTGTTTCATTCTCGCTTGGATCGGACAAAAGCTCGTAAACAGACATAGGTATATCACCGGCGACGTCTGTTTATAGGTACTCATCTTGTATTACATCTTACTTGCACTTGTTGTGTACCTCGATAGACATGTACAGGTTGGTACCTATTGCATGGAAGCGACCCAGTAACAGCATGTAATATGTATCTACCAGAGCACTATCTTAAGACCATGCATGCATTTAATGATACCTAGGTTAGCGAGTCAGGAACGGAGTCCAGGCCGGCTAAGCCGAAGTCGTCCATGTACTCCGTACCTTGTCTGTGGCCGTCCCTTCGCACGGTTATGTTCGGTGTTTAGCCATGAATTATTTTCGCCGCAGCGAATTGGAGCGCGTGCAGGTGACTGTCGGTACCCATATTTACGGGAGTTTTTAGTGCAGCAACTCGGACCCCCAAAATTTCCCAGCAGCCGACCCATCCATCCCAAAGCCCGTCCATATCAAATCACCAAATCATCACCACCACGACAGCGAAGCCGCTCATCGACTAGCTCGCTACCTTCCGCAGTACCAACATCCTCGCCCGACACCCTCATTCCCCGCCGGCGCGGCTCGTTCTCCCTCTTCCCTCCCCCGTCGGTCTTCTCGCGCAATTGGTCGCCGCCCTCCCTCCTATCACATTCGCCATGCTCGCAAGTCGTTTAATACCGCGGACTGCTGTCCGATCGTCTTTCCGCTCCCAAAGCTCGTACGCACCATGACGGGCCTCGCCAACGGCGCATACCCATCATATATCATCTAAAGGTCTGCTAACGTCTATCTAGTCTCCCCACAGTCGTTTCCCCCGTGTCGCGCTGGAGAAGAGGCTACGCCAGCCAGTCAGGTAAGCCTGGGCTGTTTACCACCGCCGCGTCTATCTAGTTGTCGTTCGTGATTTCACTAACGCACGCCGCGGAGCTACAGAGGAGAAGGATCTCGTCATCATTGGCGGCGGTGTCGCTGGATACGTTGCCGCTATCAAGGCAGGGCAGGAAGGCCTCAAGGTGTGTCACATCCTTTCTTCTCGACAAGGTTGCTACTGTGACCCGATACCGGGTTGGAATTCCCTTGCTCACGAGCCCTCCCTCACCACAGGTTGCTTGCATTGAAAAACGAGGCGCACTCGGTGGTACCTGTCTCAACGTCGGCTGCATTCCCTCCAAGTCGCTCCTCAACAACTCTCACCTGTACCACCAGATCCTTCATGATACCAAGGGCCGTGGTATCGACGTTGGCGATGTCAAACTCAACCTAGAGGGCATGATGAAGGCGAAAGAAACATCTGTCTCAGGCTTAACCAAGGGCATCGAATTCCTGTTCAAGAAGAATGGTGTGGAGTATGTCAAGGGTACTGGTTCATTCGTCAACGAGCATGAGATCAAGGTGGCTCTTAACGAGGGCGGCGAGACCAGTGTCAAGGGTAAGAACATTATCATTGCTACCGGCAGCGAGGCCACACCATTCCCGGGCCTCGAGATCGACGAGAAGCGCGTCGTCACGAGTACTGGTGCGCTCTCCCTCGAGAAGGTCCCCGAGAAGATGATTGTCATCGGCGGCGGCATCATCGGTCTGGAAATGGGTTCCGTATGGTCGAGGCTGGGCGCTAAGGTTACCGTCGTCGAATTCCTAAACCAGATTGGCGGCCCAGGTATGGATACCGAGATCGCCAAGCAGGCCCAAAAGCTCCTTAAAAAGCAGGGCGTCGACTTCAAGCTCGGTACCAAGGTTGTCAGCGGCGACGCCAGTGGCGATACCATCAAACTCGAGGTTGACTCTGCCAAAGGAGGCAAGCCGGAGACGGTAAGAGTTTCCTGTGACTATGTCACAAAAGCCGAAGCTAACTCAAGCCCCCAATAGCTCGATGCTGACGTCGTTCTCGTTGCGATTGGCCGACGCCCCTACACCACCGGACTCGGCCTCGAGAATGCCGGGCTTGAGGTTGACGAGCGTGGTCGCGTCGTTATCGACTCCGAGTACCGCACTAAGGCTTCCCATATTCGTTGCATTGGCGATGTCACTTTCGGTCCCATGCTGGCTCACAAGGCCGAGGAGGAGGCCGTGGCCGCTATTGAGTACATCAAGAAGGGCTATGGGCATGTCAACTACGGTGTGATCCCCTCGGTCATGTACACACATCCCGAAGTGGCCTGGGTAGGGCAGAATGAGCAGGAGCTTAAACAGCAGAACATCCCCTACAAGGTTGGCACTTTCCCCTTTAGCGCCAACTCGCGTGCCAAGACCAATCTCGACACGGATGGCTTGGTTAAGATGTTGGCGGACCCCGAGACAGACAGACTACTGGGGTGCCACATCATCGGACCCAATGCGGGCGAGATGATTGCGGAGGCTACCTTGGCGCTCGAGTATGGAGCGTCAACCGAGGACATTGCTCGCACGTGTCACGCGCATCCGACGCTGGCGGAAGCGTTCAAGGAGGCGGCCATGGCGACATACTCAAAGGCGATTCACTTCTAAGAACCTTGTAGATCTATAGAGATGGGATGGAGGGTAATGGCAACTCAGAAATCAGGACTAGCAACGGTGTAAAGGTGTACATTATCACAGCATAAAAACAAGAAACGAAAGAAACTTGAAGCTATCTAAGCACCCATCTACGAGACCAGCCAACTTGAGGGGGTTGTCTCGAAAAGCCCGCTGCTATCAGGCATGGGCGCTCGATTAACCTGGGGGAGAGGACATTGATCTGGCTTATGGTCACGTGGCTAATATTGGGCCTTTGGCGGGACCGTATTGTTTAGTCTAGTAGGGTTGGATGTATGGTGGGAATACGTAACAACTCCTTATAAGGTATAGTTTGTTAGTTGTTAGTGCGAGGTCTGTTTTGCTAAATACACTGTCATCGTGATAGGGTTGATAACATAGACACAAGTGATTTTATAGTTTGGCCAGGGGCGTGCAGGATTCACCAACATTGGCCAGTGGTCGGATTGGGCTTGAGTAAATGATAGTTGGGTTGTGTGGTAGAATCGAGTGGTATCTGTCTTTACATGCCTTTTCTAGTAGAGGGCGAGCATATTGCAAGTAACTAGGTACTCAATCTGGGGGTTTATGGTTTTATTAGGATGTGTTTTTGGATGCCTCACTGTATGCATAGTTGGTGGTTAATTGGGCTTGCCTCAGCTGAAAAGAAAATAGGATCGGGGATGATGTGTGATTTGTAGCTGGTGTAGCTTATTCGGCATTAGACCAATAGCCTAATGGCGCTGGTTTTAATCTATTTAAAAGGTAATACGGAAGTGTGCGTACGGAAAGGAGACTATCTATAGGTAATCCAGGTGGGCCCTGGTCACCTGATACCCTGTCAGGTGACCCCTAGTTATCTAAATAGCCCCTTGACCCCCCTAGCCGTACCGGTGGCCTTTAGCCACTCGTATAACTATTAATTATTTATATTATAGTTTTAACATTTTATATATATTATATAAATATTATTTTATTATTATTATATTTTTAAAAATATAAGTAAAAAATAATATATTTTATTTATTATTTAAATATAATAAATTAATAATTAAACGTTTTTATTACTTTATTATATAATATATATATTAGTTATTATAACCGTTTTTTATAATTATTTTAAGTAAGCTATTAGTTTTAAGTTTTAAGTTTTAAAATATTTTAATTAATTTAATTTAATTTAATAAGCTTTAATTAAAACTTAACCTTAATTATTAATAACTTAAGTTTTATATTAAATTTTTTATATATATATTTAATTATATTTTATATTTTATATATAAATATATATAAAAGGTTTTATATTAAAATAATATTTATATTTATTTTAAGTGTTAATAATATTAATTAAACTTAAAAGTGGTTATAATAAATTATAAGTAAATATAAATTATAAAAATATAATACTAAGCATTAATAAAAAAAATATAAAAGCATCTTGTTTTATTATATAATATTTGCTTTATTTTTACTGTTTATTTTTATTACTTTGCCTTTTTCTTTTCTCTTTGTGCGCAGTGACTAGGGGAACACATGCCTGGCCGTTCTGCAGGTAGCTCTCCGGTCATTCATCTGCGATTGATAGGTATTTCGTAATGAGCTTACTACGTTATCTACCGACGTGCATGACTTGGCCCGGTGTTTTGGCACTCAGCATGTTGTGTCTTTTACGTTCTTCGCGGTACTTTCGTGCTTATTGAGGGCTTTGCCACTCTTTTATATTGTATGGAACTATCCTTTTGATTAGAAATAAACTAGATAGCCTGTTTCGTCGTCGCGGTTTCAACTCACCACTCATCTAGCCGCCTGTTGTGGGTATACCTGGTGAGATGGCTGCGTCTATGTTGGATGTACACTACACTAACTCTTATGTATGTAAATCTCGGACTGCAAAGCCAAGGACTGACCAAGCCTCGGTACCTACGCTGCATTTTCTCCTTGTAGTGTAGAAGGTTTACTAGGATCGGCAACGTCTGTTCAAAAGCCTGGAAAAGGAAGATGACTGTGCCAGCATCGCTGCCAAGCCTCTTAGCTTAGTGTACAGCTGCATGCGGTTTCTCTAAGTACATGTGTATGTATCTTTCCACCATATGCGCTGCAGACGGTACTTAACTACCTAGGTACGTAGTGTAGTGCTTCTGCGGCCAACAAAACGCTGTCGAACTGAACAGAACCAACCCTTCTAGCGTGTGTGGTGTACTACTAAGCCGAAACAACGCAGAAGAGAGACCTACCTTGGTGAAATCATGTACTGCTCGTGTGGACGTGCTATCGGGGTCCTTTTATCCTCTACGAGCGCTACCGTACCTAGTTTGACGACAGCTGCTGGTTTAGCTGGGGTTTGCTTCCACGAAACGCCATAGCTACAGTAATACATCGTACCTGCGGTAGGGAGGCAGCAGAGGATGCGACGAGACGAGATGAGATCAGGAGGATGGAATTGCTCCAATAACTGTCGCAATGTTATCTCACTTGTAATTGGATCGGCTTGGTCGCCAACCGTCGTAAGCAATCAAACGTACAAGTGGTATTGTAGGTGGTGTGTAGACGTCATTTCCCAAAGGGGCAGCTCTTCAATCACAGCAGCTACCCACCGTTATTGCGCTTGTTCTGATGTTGGTTTTGGCTTTAAGTAGTGTTCCACATATAGTGTAGTGTGAGATGTCGATCCCGAATAAGGAGCAGACAAGCTTGATCAGGTAATTGGGAAAGGAATGAAGAGCGATGTGGTTGGTATCCGTCGTGTGTAGGGCCAAAACGGGCTTATCGGACAGCTCGGGTTTAGCTATGGAGCGAGGGCGAGAACTGGCTCGCTGGGTTGGGTCCGGCACACGGACGATACAGGACTCCATACGACAAGTAAGTAGTTTGATACCTATCATACTACACTACCTACTAGTGTAGTAGGTAGCGATGATAGCAGCAGCAGATCAAGCTTTGTATACTACCTGATAGGTACGTGTATGTACATAGTATTGTGCCCTCAGCTGGGCAGGTACCTACTGTAGTATACTACGTATGTAGATCGTGACTGGTTGGCAAGTGTGGCGTAGTATACTAAGCTTAAGCTTAACTTCGTACTACGTTATACACATGCATTAGTGCGTCATCCACCGGCTTGTCCTCCAGACTGTAGTATACACTGTATAGACGCAACAATAACGCGCATGGGTGGTATAAGCCAAGGCAAGCTGCAACAACCCTCTCTCTTTTTTTACTCATCATGCTAGCGCCCGGGCGTTTATCATACCGTAATACAAGATAGTGAGGTACCTGCTCAACCATTCCCAACTTGTGTAACGCTGGTAGCAAGCAGGTAGTAGAGAGAAAAGCTTCTTTTCTTCACGAGCCTTGCATTTCCCATTTTATATAACGGCGTATAATATACACTTACTACACTAGAGAATGTCGCTTGTTTTGTAGCGTGGAGAGTGTCGGGGTGCACGATTTATATCTGCCCTACTCTTTCCTAACTGACTGAGATACTCTCCCTACGTAGTAGTGTACTGTACATACGGGCGGCTGAGACTGAGGTAACCGAGACTTGGCTAGATTACCTACTAAGTAGGTACGTGTCGGTAAACTAAGCTGATGGCTGCCACATGGTGTTATCACCAAATGAGGCACGCGCGCCTCTTGTTGGACGCACACTCAATATGGCACATACCTTGTAATGTACTGAGTAGCATCACGGCAGGCCAATGGCTACGATGGAAGCCAGCATACCTTAACTACTAACTACCACATGCAGTAGGTAGTACACTGCATGCACACTACTTAGTACATAGGCAACATAACACGGGCACATATTGTACTACGTACGCTGCTAGTCGGTCCTTATACTACAATACCACAGCGCCACAAGCCCGATGCGACATAATTTTAGGAACCGAGGGAAAACAATGTCCGCGCTACCGCAGAAACCGTGTCATATGTCATGTTTTCCTTTTGCCGGCCGGCAACGACACACGTACCGATGTGGCAAGCACGTTGAAAATCCAACTCTGCTCCCTCCAATCCAGACGGCGGCACGGCCTTCGTTTCAATACGTATATTGAGATTCATCCGGACAATGTATTGTTAATCTCTTTCCAAATTCTTTATAATTCAGCTGCTCCGACCTAATGCTTTAAATCGAAGAGAGGAGAGAGAGAGACAGAGGAGAGGAAAGATTGACGCGGAATTTACCAGTCTACACCGATATTACTACGTACCTAGGTAGTATAGGCGTCCTCGGCATAGGTAGCTATAGCAGTATACGTACTGTTATTGCTGTGCGGCAATTCTCAAGATCCACACAAATGCGGAAAGATCGCCTTCCCTCTTCACCTGTTTTTGTCGTTTATTATTAGAATACTCCGTAGTCTGTTACTAGTTTACCCACTACGCTAACTTAGAATATCGTAATACATACATGAGTACGATGTACGTAGTAGTGTATACCATTACTGTATGGCCTGTAAGAAGTACTGTAATTCTTCCGCTGCTCGCCCAGGGGGATCCATCGCCTAGTAACGGAAATCAACAGCCGCCCCCATGTGTTGATCGCAACTGGTTTCCCGGGGCTGCGAGTGATAATAGTCTAGTTCATTGTATACATATTATATTTGCTCTATCATCATATAAGTAGTTGTAGCGGCGTATACGTATCACCTATCACGGCATGTAGCCTTGTGCTCTTCTTCTTAGGTAAGTACAGCCGGGTGGTAGGTGATACAAGTCAGGAAGCAGATAGGTAATAGCCTTATCAGGTATGGTAGTAGTTGAACACTAATCACAATTTAATATGTACTGAGTAGTAAAAATGAGCATTATTAAGCCACATCTACTACCCTACATACGTACATGGCTTCTGGTGGAGGGGCAAGAGAAACATACACTAGTACTTACTAAGTAGTATAACAATATAATAGTATATAGCGTAGAATATTCCATACAAAGAATGCGGATGTTAGATGGGTCTGTGTGATCCAGATTCGGGGTAGCGATGTTAGTTCACACATGCGGCGTCCACTAGACAACACGTGCGAGGTGCGTGAGCTTCTTCTTTTTTTAATTTTTTCCTGATACAGGACCGGACCCGATTGTGTGGTCCCTCCCTTCCGATCCATCCCATCCCTCCCGCCATGTACTATATGTAGTGCAAAGATGGCGGAAATGTAGTACACAATAATAGGTGTGGGCACATGCAGGTGTCGTGAAGAGTTACCTACTAGTGTAAGTATGTATACCACAGGTTTGCAGTATTAGGTAGTGTACTACTTGCAAGGTAAGCACCACATCAATCAATGTACCTTGCAGATATACAGTAGGTACATACTACGTACTTGACCAGCACTTGCCCGGCGGTTATCGGACAAGCCGTAAAGGGGAAGTGGACGCTGGGATATGCTGCCAACAACAAGTCACAACAGAAGGTGGGATTGCTTGCCTTCCTCTTATCAAGAATCACTCGAGTTTTCTGTCCTTTATCAAGACATGGAACGCATTGATGTAGCTACCACGTAGGTAGCATTTCATTCGCATCATGGACAATCGATACCTACCTACCTACCTAAACTATATCCAGTATACCTGATTATAACGTGGTACAGTACTACCAAGTAAGTATGATGCGAGGACAGTACAAAATACAGGTTTCGAATTTAAAACACTGTATTAAATCCGGGGACAGGCAATACGCTACGCCAGGAAGAGTTTCTATTCTTATACCTACCTAACCTAGCTCATCCTTTGTACTACCTACTCCCCGTACAGTTAACGGTGCCTAATTGGACAACTGCAGTCATGTACCGACCCTCCACCTATCCCTTGTGTGGAAGCATTCATTTAAGCTTATTACGCTTGTACGCATACGCAATGTCAACCGCACAACAGCCAGTGCCGAAGCCATCTCGTAACGGGTCCCGTCTTAAAAGCCACTTCTCAAAAAAAAAAAAAAAGGAGTAGCCCTTCATTCGCTATATCTCACGTATACATATATAGATCTGCCAACGGTCACAACGGTCACCGGTTATACGCTTAGTACCCAGTACTTGCACATGCACACACGCAACTAGCATCTCAGTATGGTATACTACGTATACACTACACTTACTTATAGTATACATACACTACACGCACACTGACTCCTTAATACGATGATCCGGGCTGCACGGTACTTATACTACTACCTACCTGACTTACACGACACTACACAATGTGCGTAGGCAGAACCCAGACCAGCGCTGTCTGCTTGCTTACGCCTTCCAGATGATATGAAAAGTGGAATGACGGCGCACGCGTGGCATGGAACCTAAGTAAGAACAGAACCTGCGCATGCATTTCGGGCTCTTGGCAGCACAATAAGCCTCGTGTGGCCTCCTTTCAGAATCTGTCAGCGAGTCTGGTGGCATTCCAAATAATCAACAAGCAGACGAACCCACCGCAATGCTTGGCCGTCATCCAGTCAGCTTGCCTCCCTCACTGCCTCCATACTTACTTAGTAGTACAGCCACCACCCATACTGTATCCAGCATCGGTGCCCATGTCCATGACCATGCCACTGGCCATGTTTTCCGTCCCTAACATGCTGCCACTAACCCGCATGGGCCGTGAGCAGCGTCCCCCAACCAGAACCAGCCTTAGGCTCGGCCTCTGATTGGAGCCTTGGCCAGGGGTATCTCCGTCGAGCCCGGAACCATGTCCATGTGGCTCTGCTTCTTTTACACTACACAACTCGTTCACTCACTCGCTCGCCCGCCTTGCGGACGAGGGCCATCAAAATAAAGGTATACCACTACACTACTCCGTACTTCCTCTGCTACACTAGTGTGGTCTAGGTGGTATACTACTTATATGTGTACGTAGTAGGGTACTATGTACTGTACCAGCCTACTCAGCTGGTCCAGATCCACCCAGATATCTTCATACGCGACTTGCATCGGCGCACTAGTGTACAGGACAAGGACCGACATCCTCTCTATCCGGTCCTCGCGTCAGAGCCGCCCGGGGGCTAGCCATTGCCTGGACTCGTTCGGAATGTATATAACATAGGATTCCCTAAACCCCCCTTGATCGTAGATTTGAATCTCGTTAGCCGTGGTGTTTTCTTTACTTCGCTTTCATTTCTTTCTACACTCTTCATTTCTATATTCTTATTCTTATTTACAAGAACTTGTTACCACCACTGGTACATTCGTTCGTCGTATCACTTCTGGGGCCTTGTCACACGAGGTCTAGACCAAGTTTTCGAAGCGGAGCGGGAAGGACGTTGATTAGACAGAACGCCGTCGAGCAGGAAGAGCAGGAAATAGAAGTACATCACAAAAAAATGGGTTACGTCCGTACCATCGCGGGCAACCGCCTGATTCCCAATGTCGTCGATGAAGCAGCCCGTGACAACCCCGACCGCGTCGTCTATACTATCCCGCACTTGACCGACGGTGGTGACAGCTTTGAAGATGTGACAGCTCTGCGTTTCGCCAACGCCGTAAATCGAGCATGTCGCTGGATCGAGGGTGTTCTAGGCAAGGGCAAGAACTTCGAGGCCATCGGTTATATTGGACCCCGTATGTCTTTCCTGTCTCGCGCCAAGCCGAATATCGTAGCCTTTGCTAACCTTTTCGATGCTCCTAGACAATTTGACTTATCCCATCTTGGTGCTGGCCTGTATCAAGACAGGCTATAAGGTATGTTTTGATGAAACCAAATTGGAGAGTCGGTTCACCCGTGCTTACTGTGCATTCAGGCCCTTCTCGTCTCACCTCGTAATAGCTTGGAGGGTAGTCTAGCTGTCGTCGATAGGACAGAGTGTCGAATCTGGGCCAAGTCCACCGAAAACAACGAGCTAGTGAACCAGGTCCTCGAGAAGCGACCCATGGAAGTCCTGCAGACACCTACTCTAGAAGAGCTGTTAGATCCTCGTCCCGTTGCCAAGTATCCTTACACCAAGACCTGGGAACAGGCCAATCTGGACCCGCTCGCGGTTCTTCACACATCCGGCTCAACTGGTCTCCCCAAGCCAATTGTTATGCGCCTCGGTACCATCGCCAGTGGTGACGCCATCAGAGAGATCGCCCTCGAGCAAGATGAAGAGATCACACCGTCATGGGCTCCTTCAGATCTTGTGTTCAACCCTTTCCCTTGGTTCCATGTTCGTAGCACCCATGGTGAAAGTTTGAGTGGTTAGTTGAGTGTACTAACACGTAGTTTAGGCTGCCAGTCTTATGGTCAAGCTTGGTCTGAACTTCTGGCTTGGTTCCACTGTGGTTACGGAACCCACCAATGGAGTCATCAGCGCCGATACAATTGACCGTATTATTTCGAACCTTCCAGTTAAGGTCTTTTTCATTCCTCCATCGATTGTCGAGGAATTAGCGAAAACCCCCACGACTTTGACGAAGTTAGGGGCTTGCAAATACATCATCACGGGAGGAGGTAAGTTCTCCGGTGCCACCGCGTACGAGTCCACCGTGTTCTGACTAATTGCATTCTAGGTTCCCTCTCTTCCCAACTTGGCGATATCGTTAATAATGTAGTCCCGGTGCGAAATGTGTATGGTTCGACCGAAGGAGGTATCTGGGCCATGGTAGCCCCTCAGAAGGGTAAGGACTGGAGGACATTCAAGTTCCCCCCCGAACTGGGTACTGAGTTGCGTGAGGTGACTCCTGGCCTATACGAACTATTCTTTGTCAAGAAGCTCCAGTATAAGCGATGGCAGGGTCTTTTCTATACTTTCCCCGAGGATACTGAATATTCTACCAAGGATCTATTTGCACCGCACCCGACCGAGCCCGGTCGGTGGCTCTGCGTGGGGCGTGCGGACGATGTCGTCGTTCTCTCCAACGGCGAGAAGGTTCAACCTGTTGATATCGAGGCCTGCATCTCTTCTCACCCCGCCGTGCAGTCTGCTCTCGTGGTCGGAAACAGGAGATTTCATGCCGCTGTCCTTTTGGAGCTTCGTGGTCAACCGCCAGCAAGCAAAGAGGCCCTTGAGTCGCTGCTCGACAAGATCTACGCTGAGGTTGTCGAGAAAGCCAATGCCGCATCCCCCTCACATGCCCGCATCTTCCGCTCCAACATGATGCTAACAGTGCCGGGCAAACCATTTCTGCGTACTGATAAAGGCACCGTCAAACGTCCGGCGATGCTCCGGTCTTATGAGAAGGAAATCGATGAATTCTACGAGCACCTTGAAGCCGAGGAGGCCGAGGCCTTGTCAGGTGACATGGACATAAGCTCCGCCCATGGCATTGCCAATAGCCTTCGTAACATCATCAATGTCTTGTTGAAGAAGGAATTGAACGACGATGATAACCTGTTTTCGGCCGGTTTCGATTCACTTCTCGTCTTCCAGATCCTAGGCACCCTCCGCACAGCTGCTGAGCGCGCGAAGATCGATGTAACGCTTGCTCCAACTTTGATTTATGGAAATCCCACCCTAGAGAAGCTCTCACAGGCGTTTTATGACGCTTTGTATTCCGACGCTACCGGCGAGGACCCTGCCACCGCCACCTTCAAGCTTGCTGAAGACATGGTCGCGAAGTACACCCGTGACCTCCCCGTCGACGGTGATACTGTCATTGTCACTGGTACCACAGGCTCCCTCGGAACTTACCTCCTCGATACCTTAATAAAGAACACAACCGTCAGGCGCGTCTATTGCTTCAACCGGTCTGCAGATGCCGAAGAGAGACAACGTGCTGGTTTCAAGACAAAGGGCCTGACCGAGATCTGGCCTGCCAAGAAGGTTCAGTTCCTCACAGCTGATCTGTCGAAACCTGACTTCGGTCTCGGTCAGGGCAAGTACGATGTCCTTCTGAAAGGTGTCACCAAGATCATTCACAATCAGTGGCCCGTCAACTTTAATCTAGATCTCTCTTCTTTCGAACCTCACATTCGGGGTGTCCGCCACCTAGTCGACTTCGCCAAAAAGAGCCGACACAGCTCTTCCATCTTCTACATCTCATCTGTCGGCAGCATCACCAAATGGGCGGATGACCAACCCGTTCCCGAGAAGCCCATCCACGACCTCACCATCGCCGGCGCACAGGGCTATAGTTTGTCTAAACTTATGGCCGAGATGTTGCTTGAGCAGGCCGTAAAGGTGTCCGGTGTTGATGCCTCCGTCTGCCGTGTAGGCCAGATCGCTGGTCCCGTGACAACCGGTGACAAGGGTGAATGGAACAAACAGGAATGGTTCCCGACCATCGTTGAATCCTCCAAGTATCTCAAGATGCTTCCCTCTAACCTTGGCACCCTCGACCGTATCGAGTGGGTGCCAGTGGACTTGTTGGCGGATATCGTCGTGGAGCTGGCGGGTGTCGGTGCTAAGAAGCCCGAGTTTGAGGAGGACGACGACGAGCTTAAGGTTTACCACGCCGTTAACCCTAAGCTTGGTTACTGGCAGGTCATTGCACCAACAATCTTGAAGAAGATGCCGGCGGGCACACGCTCAGTCCCTTGGAAGGAGTGGGTGCAGGCTCTTAAAGATGCCCAGCGCACCGCCACGGCCAAGGAACTCCCCGGCCTCAAGCTCCTCGAATTCTACGAAGGTCTAATCATGCCCGATGATGTCAAGATTACCCCATTCAACCTAGAGACGGGGGTGTCTATGCGTAAGAGTGAGACCCTGCGGAGATTAGCGCCCGTCAGTAATGACTGGGTGGAACTATGGCTTAAGCAGTGGAAGTTCTAAGGAACGAACGGAAGTACCTCAAAGTCTTTCTTTCAACCCTGTTATATTTCACATCACTAATTGCTCCCCTGCATTACGGATACAAGACTATGCGACCTTTTATTTTTTGAGATACCCCACACATATTAACGTTCATTGTCGCGGTCGAGATGAGACACCGAGCGTTGGACAAACTCCAACCTCCAGAAAAGATCAAATAAGAAAGAGAAAATCGAAAGAGCCGGAGAGGGAAAGCCGGAAGAAGCGACCCTCCCCTTTGTACCTTAATCCTTCGTCTTTTTTCTCCCATTTTGGGACCGCGCTATAGGTTTCACTCATATGCTTCACCCTTCAAGTCCAATGGTTGAACCTGAATATTCTGGATATATTTGGTATGACAAAGGAGAGAAACCTGCATTCGACAAGTCATGACACATGAACATGGGCTTTGACCCTTGTCTTAGTGTCTACGACTTCTATCTGTATGTTTATTATTGGACACTTTTATTTTGTTCGGATTTATGTGATGCCGCGGTGTGGAAGCAGAATTGAGGGGATGTCAAGGTGTTGCAAGCAGAGCCTTCTCATTCTCTTTTCAGACCCTACGTTCCAAATCCTACTTTCTAAGCGTCTTTTAAAAAAAAAATTTCTTTTTCTTTTTGTATATAAGTCAAATTTCTGTCTAGAACATAGAGGCGTTGTTGCTAGGTCGGTAGGGCTCGTATAGTGCTGCTTTTCTGCCCTCTTCTGGCATTTTGAATATAACCTGATCATAATCGAACTCCTAGTAGGTTCCATTGTAGCTATGACCGTGAACCATTAGGATCACAGCTTTAATGTGAGTTTCTACGTCTAAGCTGTTAATATAATTCGCAAGTCCCCTTGAATCGCCTTGTTTGCGAGGCTTCTGAGAGCCTCGCTAACTTTCTACAATTCGCGAGTATTATTACTTGATTCGCTTTAGCTCCTTCCGATTATTATTCTTGGCCTTCTATTTATACAACTGTATATTTCAACGAGATTCGCATTCATTCTGGGGATAGCTCTGAATCGGCACATCTCTATCTTCTCGTCGACAATGCGACCAAGGTGATAAATACCCAAAAGATATCTCGGCTTCCTATTCTTCTTCGCATCGGGTATGTTACAGATGGGGCTAAGACGGATGCGCTGACGCGAATGAAGGGGATGATGCAGCGACCAATAGATGTTTTTTTTCGCCCCCTTCCCCCCCCTCTCCTCCTAAACTCGCGGCAGTTGATGCCGTGTCCCCCTCGGGGTTGTTTACTTTATACTTGCTAACTAGCCAGCTAATTTACTAAACCGACTCAGCCGCCTTCAGCGCCTTGGCAAATGTCTCTCCTAGATTACCCTCTAGTCCCACGCTGATGCGGATGAGGTTCGGGTCGACGCCGAAGCTGGCCGCCCAGTCCAGCTCGTGATAGTGTGCCAATATGACATAAGGCGACGTCAGGGTGAAATTAGTCCCGAGGCTTGGGCCTTTGGCCGTCTCGAGAGCGTCATGGAAGGCGACAGCATGAGCCTTAGTCTTCAGCGAGCACGAGAGTAGACCACCATAGCCACCCTTAGGCAAGCGACAGGCCTCATAGTTAGGGCGCGACTCGATGCATCTCGGATAGTAGACCTTGGTGACGAGCGGGTGGGCCTCGAGGACCGAGCAGATGGCTTCGGCGTTGGCGTTGATTCTGTCGATGCGCGTAACGAAATCCCGACTATTCCGTTCCATGAAGACGACGTCCTCGGCCCAGTACGTATCCTCGAAGACGTGCTCGGCCATGGCCGCTTTCAACTCGCCGTAGTACCGCCCCCCGGGATTTAGGATGATGCTGCCACCCATGACGTTGCAGTCGCCCGAGAAAATCTTAGTTAGGCTGCTCACCACCACGTCGGCGAAGGGAAGCACGTTGACGTTGACGAAGTTGCCGACCGTCTCGTCAACGACGATGGCGAAGTCGTACGTGTCTGCAAGCTGGCGTATACGTGTCAGGTCGGGACACGATAACAACGGGTTCCCTGGGAACTCGCAGAACAAGGCTAGGAACTTGTCGCCGGCCTCGAGGCGCGCCTCGAGGTCGTCGAGGTCGGCTGAGGAGCCGTGACCGTAGAAGACCGCTCCAGGGCCGAACTTCTGGAGAATCTTGAGGGTGTCGACGTAAGGGAAGCCGAAGTTGATGCTCTTGCGCGGTGTACGCGCCTTGAGGAGGGCCTGGTGAGTCGTGAAAATGGCGTTCATGCCACACGGCGTAAGATATATGTCGTGCTCGTGCAGATTTGGCACGCCGCGCGCGTTCGAATCCATGACCGGTAGCGACTTACTGGCCAGGTCCAGGTCTGTGGTAAGCACGCCAGCGATGCGACGGCGTATGGCCGACTTAGCGTTCTCGACCAGGGAGACGTCGAGGTTACGGCCGTAGCGCTCTTCGAGAAAGCGGGAGCTCTCGAGCCTGTCGGCGAGCTCCCCGACCGGCGGGCTCGGTCTGCTGAGGCCGGAGCCGGGGCTAGGGCCGTGTCCGCCGTTGGTGGCACTCGTTTCGTCGATAGAGGCACCCCGCTGGTACCGCTTGGGTCCACGGCGCGGTCGGTGCTGCTGCTGCGACGGCGAGCGGTCGTCGAGGACCAGGAGACCGTCGCGGAACAGGCCGTGGCAGAACTCGGCCCGGCGGCTGGAGACACCATCACCCGAGTGTTGCCAGTACTGCTTCGCGACGGGGAAGACGTTGCGCGGGAAGATGACGGCTGAGATGGAAGGGGAGAGGGCGCGCAGCGGGTGGGCGAACTCCCTGGCCGGGTCTAGCACGAAGCGTAGGACGGAGAGCTCGAGCGAGACACCAGTCTCGACCCTGTCACGGATGAAGGCGACACACCTCTGGGCAGCCCGGGCCGTGGGGAATAGCATCGCTTCCTGGTCGTCGCGGCCATGCTTGGCGACCATGTCGGCGCTCAGGGCTTGGATGGCCTTGTGGATGAAGAAGCGCGGGTAGCCGGTAATCATGGTGCCCACGACCCAATCCTCGCCCTCCTCGTAGCCGACGTTGGCCTTCCACGTCGGAAGCGAGACGCTGACGGCCTGCAGCAACAAAAATGTCAACGCCCATTTCAACGATAGCCGACTCAAACTCAAACTCAACTCACATGGGCAGTGTTGGGCGGGATCGAGTCTCCCAGGTCAATAGGCGCCATCTTTTCGCTGTCTCTGTGTCTGTCTGTCTGTCTTATTTGTTCCTATATCGCGTTAAGTCCTTATATAAATAATTTCATCACTTCGTCGTTGCCGTCGCCTTCTTCGCCGCCTCCTCGCTGGATAAACCCAAGTTGATGATATTCCTTCTCCTAGGTATGCTTATTGACCCAAGACGTCTATTTAAATATATATATATATGTAAGCTTATTTAGTAAATATTTAATTATAACGTCTGGTCTAATTAACCTATTGTGGAGGGCGTGAAGGAGGCTTATGTAGGTAGTACCTTAGGTAGTACCTTAGGTTGTAGGCAGATATATACGTTAGCTGAGTAGCGCGGATAATAATCGGGACTGGCTCGTTGTTGCTGTTGCCGCGATCGGAGTGAGCTAAATTTATTGGACTGGACCCGCCGCCAGTCGTCCTTTCTTCACCTTATTTTCCCTCTTCTCTTTTCGTCTTTTAAAAAAGGAAAGAGAGAGGGAGGGAGAGGGAAAGAGAGAAGACTTGGGTAAGGTTCTTTGGTTATGTAAAATAATCACATATCCCCCCCCCTCTCTACCTAGGTATACACTAAAATGCAATATGGAGCTAGCTTTACTTTACTTTGCCAAATCACACACCCGCTATTTCTCATGCATGGTAATTGAATCTTTTGTGTGAAGCCTCACAGCCAGCCTCTCTTCGTGTTCTTATTCGTAATACCAATCTACTGCCCTTGTGATGGTCACTAACATTACTCACGGCAAGCTTCCGAGTGGCGGGGGTATTGAACGCCCTTGCGCCTCATGAAATTTATATGTGACTCAACCATGTAACTCACATGCTACGATGACTCACTGAGGTGCAAATTGGAAGACACCGTTCGTATCAAACCCGAGGCCGCCTAGGCTAGGAAGAGGGAGGGGAAGAGAGAAAGGAAGGGAAGTGAGAAGAGGAGAAGAAAAAGAGGTAGCCTTTCAATCCGTGTGTCCGTCTTGTGCCTGCGCACACATCTACCCTCGCCTTGCTGCCTTGGCTCCACATGCTGAACCAGTGCTCTCTCTATACCATAGGCTGATCGGAACTACCTAGGTAGTTATAGACTCGTTGCATAGTGAGACTGTTGTACGTGCTATTTTAAGTACACTGTCGCTTCAACAGTACTCGTTCTTCAGGGATGCCACGGCTATTGGACTTAGGATGTGCTTCCTATTCTCTTCCCACACGTATCTCGTAATAGAAGAGGCTACCAAGGTTAGGTGTGTGGGGGTTCATGTAGTAGTAACCCGTCGTGAGGGGTGGGTGATGGCACACCTGCCAAGGTCGACGTCATTTACCCTCTGGCGGTTATCCAGTCCTTGCAGCCCTAGAACAGTCCGTGGGCAGTGAACACGGGCTGAACAAGTATCAACCATGATATTAGAAAACATCGTTCCAGATGCTCGCGGCCACTCGGCAGTACAGTGGGACATTGAGCTGCAAGATGGACACGTCCAAAGCATTCGTCTGTCCAAGTCGAGCTCCGACACCCCACCCCAACTCCTTCTGCCTCCGCTCTGTCATCCCCATATATACCTCGACACGGCCTACATCCTAACCTGCAATAACGGGGCGTCGTCACGGCATTCTGACTACTCAGACCTATGTCCCAGTTCAGGCTCATTTCACGAGGCCTTAGCCAACACGTCGCAGGCCAAGGAACGCTACACCTTCGACGATCTCTATCTGCGCAGATCGCAACTGCTAGCTACCAGCTATACCCAAGGCGTGACATCTATGCGAGCCTTTGTCGAGTTAGACCACGTGTCCGGCATTCTTCTACTGACCGTCGCCATTCGCCTCAAGAGGGATTTTGCCCATCTGCTTGAATTACAGATCTGCGCCTTCGCCCAAGATCCCATCTTCTCAACTACCCATGGCCATGCAAATAGAGCTATTATTGATGATGTGCTCGCCGAGTTCTCTCCTTTGATCGGGGCGCTCGGTACGACCCCTTACGTGGAGACATCGGGAGAAGCGTCGCCATCGAATATCAAATGGGCCATTACGAGAGCGCTGAAATATCATCTCCATCTCGATTTCCACCTGGATTATACGCTAGAATCGCCCTTACCCGCTAAGAGGCCACTCACTTATTCTGTGATTAAACTCCTCAAAGAGCACGACTGGATGCAGATAGCCGACAACTCAAAAACCATCGTGCTTGGCCATTGCACCCAACTTAGTATGCTTGGCAACGCTGAGCGTGAAACATTAGCAGAACTCGTCATTGCAAGCAAGCTTCCTATCCACTTCGTTGGTTTGCCAACGAGCGATTTATACATGATGGGACGGCCTAGCTCAGCCTCTTCTTTGGGTCACAATCGACCACGAGGGACGATACATGTTCCTTCCATGACCCAATATCTAGGCCTATCTGCCTGTCTGGGTGTTAATAACGTTGGGAACGCTTTCACGCCCTTTGGAACTGGTGATCCGCTTCAGCTTGCATCCTGGGCAGTAGGAATCTACCAGGCTGGCACTGTCAAAGACGCGGGGCTGCTTTACAGTTGTGTTAGCAATAGAGCTAGGCAAGCCATTGGTCTTGAAGATGGCCCGCTGTATGGTTCAATTCACGAAGGCCAAAAGCTGCGCGGATATTTACTCCTGAAGAACCAGCTGGCAGTGAAACTTCCCGGTGGCCCTAGCCAATCCAGCATATCAATTTCTCCAAGGTACCGCTTAAGCCTCAAGGATGTTGTGTGGGATCCGCCAGAGATTAACTTGCGATCCGTTTTGAGATATGACTGGCCTGCTCTCCCTCTTGAAGTTTTGACTTGATGTGACTGATCCTCGGGAACTTTTGGCGCTGAGCTCCAATAAGCACGTCGCTAGCTAGTTATCGAGATCCCATATTCCCTGATAGACTTGAGTACAGCGCCTTGAAAAGTACTTTGGAAAGTACCCTTAATTGACGTGTTATACTCACTACTTGCTCAAACATATCGCGCCCCGACTCTATGCACGATTAAGACGTAGGCACAGCCGAAGACGACGATTCTTATCACATGACGAGGCAGTGTACGCTATTATAAGCTGGGCCGAATATCTCTTGGTTCCGTTCACGCTCGTTCGCGCGTACCTTTTCTTTGACCTCTTTAGGGAAATACTTCCGAAGGAATGCAGCGCGGTCGGCATCGAAATTTTCCAGACCTGCCAGCATAATAGTATCGGCTCGGCAAAGGGGGCAGTGTCTTTCGCCCTTTCGTGACATCTTTACGAGGCATCGACTGCAGAATACATGTTGACACTGCAGTTTGACGGGCCAGTAGGCGATGGCGAAGCAGATAGGACAGAGATAGTCATCCAGCTGCGGGGCGACAGAAATGAGCTCGTTGGACACTTCACCACCGAGCGTCAGCACTTGGGCTTGGAAGCAAAATGGCCCAAAGTTTCGGGACTATATAGAGCTCTCCAGAATCGGCCGTACTCATTACTCCTTGAGATTGATCGCGCGGAAACTGAAGGGAAAAAATGGAAAAGAAAAGAGAAAAGGCTGGTGTCACCTACTTCGAGCACACACATCTTGTGCCACGCTACCAGCAAGAGAGCGGTCAGATTTCACAGCAAACGCAAAAGTGGTTGATATTCCCAAAGACGTTTGCTTGTCGAATTCTATCACACAGTATTATCATGGTTAGTAAGCATGGTAGCCAGTGGGGCGGCTGACATACTCTTCAATATCTTGGTGATGGCGAGGCGATTAATCTCTTGAAACTTGAGGATGGATAGTAAAGCGGTATTGATTCTCACAAATTTCTCAAATGCGGTATGACTTGTGGGCAGTCGTAGTTTCTGTACGAGTTTCCGCTGTACTGTCTGATTCTGGAACCAATGGAGCTGTTCGACGGCTTGAGTGCTCGTCCGGGCGCCGTGATCGGTCTCACGAGAGGAGAAGAAGACGCGGGCGTCCAAGTAGAGCTCAAAGATATGGCGCCAGATGTCCAAATCTGCCTTGGCCCTTCGCCCACGAGACGGTTCCACCGCCTTGCCAAGTTCGTCTCCGAGAAGGATAATCTGCTCCTCGAGCTTCGCCTGCTCCTCCTCTTCCAGCGTTCTGATGTTAGACACGTCAGTTTGGAGAATGCCAAAGAACTCGGCGTCAAACACTAGAGGTACCTCGACTTGGCGGATGTCGGCCGCAATGCGAGCGGCGTCGCCTTGGCTCCTCGGAGACCTTGTGGGAGGCAATGGATCTCTACTGGCGGACGGCAGGGCGCCCTCCAAGATAACTTCGTTGCTGAGCGCAAGCTTTTGCAAGAATTCTCTCGTGGACGGCGATAATTTGGCATCGACAGCAATGCCATCCTCCAGGTGAATATAGACGGTCAGTCTCGGGCGGAAGCGAGTAGGTTCTGCAGCCTTGTCGTCCCCACCGTCTCTACCATCAACGTCAAGATGGTAGCTGAAGCCCGGGTCGACGGGTATACTACCCGACGACGAGGGCTGTTGCTGGTCAGCTGCGAGGCGCGCTAGAGTCTCCTTATCCAGCCCGATCTCCTCGAGCTCTTTGGTGACCTTCTTAAGACATTTCTTGAGCTGGCCGTAAGGGATCGCGCAATCCACCCATCTCTGCGGAAAGGCTGAGGAGCGCGTATATCAGTCAACAGCCCAGAATCTGGTGGGAAAACGTAAGAGTGCGGGCAATATTACCTTCTCGCTGAAGAGCCTTACGGAATTCCTGAGCAAACTTCATGCCAGCTTGCTCGAACGCAGAGCTACCCGTCTATTAAGCTGGATACTTATGTATTGCTTTATGTTAATTCCCTTCAGAAGAATAACGAATGTGATAATGCTGCTGCCGATGACAATAACGACGTTGTAGGTAACTGAGTTGAGACTAGAATGGGTTGTCGGAACAAGCCCATGATATGCACCTAAGAATAGCTTATGTTGGCGACCAGCAATGCGTCGTGTGATCTATGTCTCGATTTGGATAGGGAGAACTACTGTAATGGGCGAATCTCTAACGGGGCATGTGCCCGGTCATCATGCATGATAGGTTCGTGGGAATATGATTGATTATGTCATTCGACGGCGAGGTTACATGTTGTTATATATAGCAGCACTGTAATTCGTGGGGAAAGAAAAGCAAGTCATCACAACCATCCACCCCGGTGCTTTTATACAAGAGAGAACGCACGCTTAAAAGGACTTATTTTAGTATCTGCTATGTAGGTACACTATCTACCTAGTAGGTAATAGAGCAACTACCCAGTAGATACCTACCTGTAGTGCCTAACCTAGATAGGTACTGTAGGTGGCCAAAGTGCTCCGAGAGAACCCCGATATGATTAGGTATACGGTGGCCCTTAACCTATTGCACACACATCATATATGCCCCATAAAAATGGCTATAGCCAATCAGAACGCGCGTAATAGCCACTTGTCCAATTAGGCTTTACCTAAATAAGTAAGAGGTTAATTATGTCAGCCGAAAAGCTTTACCTATTTAAATATATGCTTGTTTATGTCAGCATACCCAGGCGTTATTTTAATAAATAGCTAAAGCGCTTTAATATATAAAATGCAAGTACTTTATTATATTTACTTAGGCATTACCTAGCTATATAACGTTATGTATATATATATACTATATTATTACCTAGGTAGATGCGCAATTAAATAATCCACTAAATAATATGCAAAATATCTTTACAAGTGCTGGCGTTGTTGAGTTATGCTGGTTTTGTACCAATGTTGGTTGTGCCCCGAAGGACATGGGTGCAATTCTTATCTGGGCCTATGGGTGTTGGATTGTAGGTTTTTGGGTGCGATACTGTTATATTCGCTGTATACGCTGTATTCGCTGTATTCAGTGATCTGCTCAACTGTTGTTCAAGTGATCGTTTTCAGCCCTGAATTCTGACTGTGTAGCGTACATTTATATCTCATACAAAATAGGTATGAAACTGGTGTATCCACTACACTAGCCGTTATAGGCTGTAATATGCGCTCATTACGCAGATACCCCATAAGCTCCCTTTTGTAGCCTAGCCCTGAAATCACCAAATCCAACAATGGGTTCTCAAGGTTCCACATACTACCCCAACAGTTTTAGTTCTAAAAATGACCTTGTATAATGGTCTTGATGTTAAAGGGTAGGGTTTTGGCACACTTTGCGCTATAAGCCACCGTAGGAAGAGGGGCAACGCAACTTACCACGCCATGCCACGCTTGCCTACCCATAACCCTGTAGGGTAACTACCTCAAAATATGATACCAGAGATACATGGTAATAAGTTCTGTAGATACTGATTTATTTACCTACTACCTATCTATCTATTTGAAAGAGAGGGCCAATAGCTAGTCACACTAGACGCAAGCCTGCCTTGATTTCTTTATTTGTTCCTTTATTTATTTATTGATTCACCGAGAGCAAATGGCCAACGATGGGCGCCGAGCAGTCATCTACGCGGGGCACCACCGCTGCTGATAGTATACCCAAGAAGGCGGATTATTACCATCTCCTTGGAGTCGACCGCACCTCTACCGACGACGAGTCAGTTACCCCCTCCTCCCCGCCCCCCTCCGTCTCCAACGCGTCGCTGCCTTTTCTCTCCTCTTCTCCTCTTGACTGACCCGGCCCTCGCGACCCCGGTAGGATCAAGAAGGCCTACAGGAAGAAGGCCCTCGAGCTGCATCCGGATCGCAACTTCGGGGATGTCGACAATGCCACCCGCAAGTTCGCCGAAGTCCAGGCCGCCTACGAGGTCCTTTCGGACCCGCAGGAACGCGCATGGTACGACTCCCACAGCGACGCCATTCTGCGTGGCGACGACCCGGCCGATTTCGATGCCGCCCCGGAGTACCACAACGTGCGTCTGGCCACCACAGACGACATCTACGCCCTGATGGGCCGCTTCAGCAAGTCCGTGCCTCTCGACGATTCGCCAAACAGCTTCTTCACCGTGCTGCGCGAGACTTTTGATCGCCTGGCCGACGGCGAGTATGCCGCTGCCGACTGGGACGGCCTGGCCCCGCCCGAGTACCCATCCTTTGGCGCGTCCACCGACGGCGACGTTGTGGCCAAGGCCTTCTATGCCCGCTGGTCCAATTTCTCCACGCGCCTGGCTTTCTCCTGGAAGGATAAGTGGCGACTATCCGACGCTCCCGACCGAAGGGTGCGCCGTCTCATGGAGAAGGAAAACAAGAAGTTGCGCGATGACGCCATCCGCGAGTTTAATGATGCTGTGCGATCCCTTGTCATCTTTGTGCGGAAGCGCGATCCCCGCTATGTTCCGAACAACCAATCCGAGGCTGAGCGCCAGAAGATCTTGCGCGAATCGGCTGCCGCCCAGGCCGCACGATCACGCGCCGCCAACCAGGAGAGGATGAACTGCGCTGACGCGGTCCCCGAATGGGCCCGTTCCCGCGGCGACGATGTGCACGCCGGCGAATTCTCCGAGAGCAACGACGAATCCGAGGTGGAGGAGATCGAGTGTGTCGTGTGTAGCAAGACTTTCAAGAGCGAGAAGCAGTTTGAGGCTCACGAAAAGAGCAAGAAGCATCTAAAGACCATCCAACAGCTGAAGCGTCAGATGAGGAAAGACGACGTCAACCTCGACCTGTGCGAAGCAATAAAGCCGGATTTGGGCTGTCCACAGGAAGAAGCAACCGTAGAGGATGATAGTGATGCCGTGAACGCCGAGGACAGCGAAACACCGACACAGTCACACGAGTCTGGCAGCATCCCCGAAGCCTCAACCCGTACTGACGTAGATGCTGTCAATTCTAGCTCGGCAGTGCCAATGTCGGATGCGAAAGACGAAGGGGAAGATGATGATTATGCCTCCCGGGATGCCGTCGAAGCGCGTTTAACAGGCATGTCGGGCTTCTCGCCAGTCGATGAAACAACTATGGAAGAGTTAACCACCGAAACGGCGGAAATGGGAGTTAAGGGTAACGCCCCTATGAAGAAGATGGGTATGGCGAAGGCCAAGAAACAGAAGAAGGCTGCTCGCCAAGCTGCTGCAGAACAAGACGGCCATTCGGTATTTTTCATTCCGCATTCTTTCTTTTTGGGGGGTTCAGTTCCCCTGCTATCCTTTGTATAGACACGAATACTCACTATTTATGCGTCAGTGTCTTACTTGTCGCGCTACTTTTGATTCAAAAGGAGGGTTATTCAAGCATATAAGAGAGAACCCAGACCACGCTACCCCAAAGATTAGCTCGTCTACCAGTAAGCCTGGTAAGTCGACCGGGAGAAAAAGGTGAGTATGTCGAGCAAGGCGGGCTTTTCCCTAAATGCATCCGGTTGAGTCATTTCGTACTGGTCCATTCAGTGATACAGGGTCACCCTTGCGGAATTCACGGCCAAGGTTCTGCCATGCTCGTTCACCGCGGGGTAGATATGAAATGCGACAGATATACATGTGTGCGGAAGGCCGACAAATAAGCTAGTCCGGAGCCCGGGGTGACACCAACTTCGCTATCCCAACTACACCTGTTAGTAGCAGGCTGCGCTATGCCTTGATCCAGGGGGATTCGCACCAAGGCGTATCCCGGCCCCCGCGTTCTCCCGGGCATGTCACGGCTTGAACTTAGAACACCGCTTTCTCCTTAACCATGAGTTCTCTATGAGGGTTGTGAATAAGGGACGGAGGCGTCCAGCTCGTCTACACCACGTCATGACGGCCCGATATCCAGAAGTAACCCACCCGTCGTTGCTTTGTACCACAGTGAACAAAGTGCTTCAACCCAAGAACGCCTAGACCAGCCCCATGGTATATTTCATAAAATGCAAACATCTGCTTTGGCCTATAAATCTCGACCTTCCGCTAAGATGTCGTTCTTCGGGGCCTCGTCATCCTCGTCATCGCTCAGAATCTCCACTTTATCCATGACGCCCCCGCGCTCATTCATTTGGGCGACAGGGTCATGATCTGATACGTGGATGATGGCCTTGCCCTGGACGTGCTTTACGCCCCGCCTCCAATCCTTCCAGTCTTCCTCGTCGCGGATGAGAAAGCCGATCAACATACTAGGATCCATCTCCTTAATGTGTAAGCGTCGCAGTTTCCGGGTATGACAGGTATCGACCTCTTCCTTGCTATACTGGGCAGCGTCCTCGTAGTATGGAAAAATGGGTCTTGTATAATGTGGATCTAGGTAGAAGAAGTGGAGTCCCTGAACCCCGATGAAATAGTGGGACGAGGAAGGGCGCCCGCTACGTCGGCCGGTTAGATTACGAAGAACAATACTTAGGTATCCGCTTCATAATACTTACCCGGCTATACCTATAGACTGCGGCATCTGTAACGAGGCCACTAGTGCTTCCCAGTACACAGGCGTAATCTTGTCTATACCGAGTCTCGTTCCTACCAAGATGACAGTGGGGTGAAAGGTGATGCCGTCCGGTTTCGCAATTTTTATGAAGTTGTCTTCGTAGACGTCAGGGCCGTCGCCCGTGGAGTAAACCCGAAGAGTTGGTTCGTGGGCATTCGTAAGAGCCCTGAATTAAAGTGAGTGGTCAGCGGTTAGTGGCCACGGCTTCACAGACGAGATCCGAGATCGACAGTTACTTACTGAATGCACCTAGCTGTCGCCGAGGGACCAAACCATTCCCCGGGATATTTACCACAGGCGGATGCACCATGACGCACAAAGTTGTGTATCGAATACGGAGATCTCGCATCATCTGCGAACTGGGCTAATATGTTTCTTTCTTCGATTTCCCGAGTGCCTCGTCGCCAGGCTGCAGAGGAATTAGCGTTAGTTGCGGATAGCATAAGGTTCCCGGAGAGTCTGGAGTAACGAACCTCGTCCAAGACGCTGTATGGCCATGGCATTGGCAAGCAGACTCTGACCAGACCGAATCATACAGCCCCAGCCACTATCCGAGGCAAAACCAGCCTGGTCAGACAGCTGGGTCTTAATCCGCATAGAGAAGGACAGTGCAGCCAGGGCTTTGGGATCTTGGGATCTTGGTATAGGGTCAAACTCGGAGCGGTAGGTCATCCAGATCCTAGACTCAAAGTCGTCAAGAAAGGCCGGAGGCCAGCCTCCGTCCCGAGGAGCGTCCTCGTAAGCCAAGGACTCATCAAAACTACTTGATATGGAATCGGGCGGGGTCTCGGGTAGCTTGGCGGAGGATGGGCCGGGGCCTCTAGTCGAGTCTTCGGGGTCGGGAGCGGGAGCGGGAGCGACAGCGACACCCACAGCAGGCTCACGTTTCAGACCAGGACTGTTGTTCAGGGTGTAGCGTGAGCCAAGACACCATACGGGCTGGTCGCGGATAACGTCGTTGGTCGGTTCCGGGTCCCAGAACATCTGGACGATACGTCGTCCAATATCGACGGTAGTATCCATACTAGCTAAGTGGGCAGCGCCAGTTCGAGAGAGGTTGGAGAACGAGTTGAATTTTGGGTCGGCTTGAACCCGTGGTCACGCAAGGCGTAAACGGACGACCAAGGATCCAGGTAGGAATTAATAGATAGAACGAATACCCGCGTATCACGAAGAGTTACACAGGGTGATTATTACAAGAATTACCTGGCCACAGAGGTTCTAATGAAGAGACGTAAAGAGAGGGAAAGGCGCACGGGCTTTGTCACGGGGAGTCAGCAACTAACATGAATGAATATGAGGGACCGGAGGAATAGGAGGAAGAAGAAGAAGAAGAGGTTATCTGTTGGCTGAGAAGAGTACTGAGAGGCGAAGGATGTTTTGTAGTGTAATTACTGTGAGTAGTATCGAGAGAGTTGAGAACGGGTTGATCTCACAACAGCAGCGCGACGAAGCAGGCCAGCATGTATGCAAGCACTCACCCGCACACCCACGCAATGACGGCTGGACCGACGGGTAATACGGCCTAGAGAGATGCTGCTGATACAGTTGTTCGGGAGATGCAATTTCCTAAGAATGGGAGGTCTCGGGTAGAGAGGAGGAAGAGGGTAGAGGAAGGTCAAGTGAACGACGACGTTGGAGGTCTGGTGAGGTCAGCTGGGACTCGCCCGAGTTGACGTATACAGTCTATACCCTACCTAGGTAAGTACCTATGTAGGTGGGTACCGTGCCTAGCAGGTACTTGCTTGCTGACGGAGGTAGGTACTTACCTACCAAAGGTTGCTCATCTATCGCACCGAGATAAGAGCGGGGGACGGGTTAGGTACCTAATCATGGCATGCCTACTGAGTACCTACACAGGTTAGTAGGCTACCTACCTAACCAATAAAGCTCCCCCCCCACCATGCTTGGGCAGGCGTCTTACTGTGTCATATTACAGGTAGGTACCTACTTATTTGTATCGATAAAGCTTCTTTTCGCCCCCCTCCCCCGGATCCCCCAAGTCAAGTACTGATCATAGATAGAGCTTACCTTCGTAATTGTATAATCGATCTTTCAAGCAACAAATCCAGCTCTGTTGAATTTGTCGAACTGAGTGGGTTTTCAAAACCACATAGATTATCTCCGACTCCTTAGTCTTGAAGGCCCCCCAGGGCAATGTGTTCCTGGTGCTCCTCAGAATTGATCATTATCTGCCCATATACGCCCACGTAACCTGACCCATCGCTACGCACCCTACACTTGTTGGTATTCGTATTAGCATCGCCTGGGTATCCAGCACTTGGGCTCTTGATCTGCCATCGCCATGCCCAAGAAGAAGAACAATGCAAAAGCCACGACGCATCCGAAGGCGAAGGGATCACCCCCTCAAAAGAGCCGCGTAAGGTTCGGCCTGGCTAGCAATCGTGATCGCTCGCCTTTCGTTCGTTCTCATGGTACTTTGCCACCCCAAATTTTCAAGTCGCCGTCGACCCTGCTTTTCACTGACCATCCCATCGTAGGCTATACCCTTGCAGATGAAGCTAGGAATACGGCTAGCAACCGCCGTGAGGCTCGGGGCCGCGATGCGAGACTGAGATATCAGCCCATCACCTTCATCAGTGCTGGCTTTATGGATCCTCTCAATGACCTTGAAATTCCTGAGCAGTCCGCTCTGTTGATGCAAGCGAGAGCCGCAATTCCCAACCTTGACGTGAGCGGCGATTCGGCTTTAAACGCCCGCAGACCCGCAGAGCGACGCATTCCGTCAGGCACCAGTCGTGAGGCTCCCCACGAGCCAGCGCAACCCCTAGATAGGAATTCAGATATGGAGTCAGACGTCAACTCCGATTCGAGCGAGGAAGTTATCTTGTTCAAGGGTCGAAGTGCTGCTCGTCAACAGCAGAGAAGCCCCTCGCCAAAACCTACTAACCCCAGAAAGGAGAACAGTGATGGTACTTTACCGCCTAAACTCAACCTGGAGCTACGGCTTGTTAACGAAAACGCGGATATTGCCGTCAGCTCTAGTCCAGTTTTCCAGGCCGAGGAACATGATTTTATTTCGTTGGATACGAATCATGGGAAGCAATCGACCTCTTGTAACCGACGCCCGAACACGAACTCGGATGGGGATGATGACGAGGCTGCCATCATCGCCGACTACATAGCAAATATGCAGAGCGACGACTCTGATGACGATGATAACGTAGAAGATATTAGGCGTCCTGGCCTTGGCTCACATTCTTTCAATATATTCCGTGACTTGGGCGGCACGGACAGCGACGCCATACCGAGTCAGCCCTCTAGTGGAGCTGAATCAGGAGATGTTATGGACGACGATGTAGACGAAGAGAAAGAGCAACGCCAGCTCGAGTCAGAAGATGAGCACCTGGCCCGGTTGGTCGCTCAGCAAGAGGCGATAGGCTTTGGTGATGACAATGCCCTACTTTTTGATGGCGCCGACCCTGGCGAGGGATGGATCGCAGCCACCAGCATGCCTCGTCGCAAGATGAAACGAACGTCAAAGAAATCTCGGATGTTTCTAGGAGGCAGCCAGTTTCCAAGCGCCACAAAGATGGCAGAGGCGTTCGACGAACTGGATCTCATGGATATGCAAAGGTCTCGCCTACAAAGATCGAAGAAAGGCCCCATTTCGTTCGGCCTATCAGACTCGGACTTAGAAGACGCTTTGAACGTTGCCATCAAGAAAGATCGTCTTAAGAAGGCGGGCAAGAAGAAAGCCCGTGAGGAATTACGATCACAGGGCTTGTTGGGCAAGAATATCAATCCTCACGACCTTCGTCTCAAGTACCGAGGAGGCATGTCCCTTGATGAGTTAGCTGACGAAATCGAAGTATTCATACTCAGTACCCGAGAAGAGTGTGTTTCCCTTGACATACACTATTTAACTGCAGGCTAATACAGGCAGACTCGTCCTACCTCCCTTTGACAAAGGAGCTCGTAAAATTGTCCACACTATTGCTAACACCTTCAACATCAAATCAAAATCTGCCGGTGCAGGAACCGGGAGATATCCTGTCCTCTATCGTTCCAAAACGACGCTCCCGTATGACGAGGAGCTCTTCGAGCAAGCCTTCAGTCGTGTAAGACGCACATGGTTTCCGCGCGTGGACGTAGACGAAAAAGTAGCCCAGGAGACTCGTGTCCTCAAACGAGCTGAAACCCGTACCCGCAAATCCCGGACCGGTAAGTCGTCTATCGTTCTCCGCGAGGGAGACATCGTTGGCCAGCATGCTTCGGAAATTGGCGTAGAGAACAAGGGTAGAGCGATGCTAGAGAAGATGGGCTGGAGTAAAGGCATGTCTTTAGGCACTGTTGAGACCAAAGGCATCATGGTACCGTTGACGCACATCGTCAAGAAAACGAAAGCTGGTTTGGGTGATACTTAACCGCGATCGGCCTCGATTGATATCATCATTACAAAAAGGAAAATTCGATATCGCTCTGTAGACTTGGAAGGGAGCTTTTAAGTGTTTACCGCGTACACTAGATTCTGTCCTGTCCTGTTAACAAATCGATTGTATTATCATTGCCAGGAAGATGCACGGATCGATGTATAGATAGGAGGTGTTTTTATGCTTGGTACATTCGGTAGCGGCAACGCCCAGGACACGAACAGGAATGAGATAAAATGAAATAGAGTAAAGGCGAATGTGCTAGTGCCAGGTACGAAATCAACTTGTTATATTATGACGGCACTAAAGTAGTACACTTATGACCCAGCGCTTTAATACGAAAAGCTCAGCGGAGATATGGTCAATTGACCCGTGTAAAGTAACTACGAAACCCTTAGCCCGACAGCCTATCCGGCACCTATATGTAATTGAAGCTCCTTTCCTACAAGCACGTAACAATACTAGATTCTCCATATGGTGGTTTGTAAGCAACGCAGTGGCAAAAACCGAACAATACCGAGACAAAAACATAGGCTATAAAAGCGAGCTCCTGGCGGTCTCGTCATCTAAACCATTATATCGAGGGCCGAGTATCTAATTTGCCGAAGCTTAAACCTGGAAGCCAAAGTTTAAATGCTATATTCCTTCGTGACAGGGAGATGATACCGAGATTGACGACGCAATTCTCACGCCAGGCTCAGGCTCCACCCACGAGATGAAACCGAAATATTCTGACTAGATTGCAGCAGATACTACGTTCATGAAAACCAGGTGTGATTCGAATACCGCTTGTGCCTCCCATAACAGTGATTGTACCGATGCGATCTTCATTCCAGTTAGGCAACACGGTGGCCAATTCAATCAACCTCAAGTAGATCAAACGTCATATTCACACGAAGCGCAGGGAAACGTAAAGGTATTTGTTCATGTCCAGATTCTCATTCCGAACCCTATCGGCAAAGTTTATTGTACAACCGCAAACCCCAGACCGTGTTGTGTGCAAAGACATTGCCCCCTAGAAAAAAGCAGACCATCCGTAACGCATTATGAGACTCCCGAAATGTAGGGACCTGGAGTGACTTTGGCCAGGTCTCGTCATGATGCCAAAGCAGAAAAACCCACGCCCAAAACACAAACAAAGCAGACACAAACAAGCACTTATTTTGTTGATGAAGAGTACTTGGTGACAGCCTTGGTACCTTCGGATACGGCGTGTTTGGCAAGTTCGCCGGGAAGGATGAGGCGGACTGATGTCTGGATCTCACGTGAGGAGATGGTGCTCTTCTTGTTATAAGCGGCCAGCTTAGAGGCCTCTGTGGCAACGCGCTCGAAAATGTCTGTAATACATCATGAGATTATGCAACATATATCAGGTTGCAAGGTTCAAATACTTACCGTTGACGAAAGAGTTAAGGATGCTCATGGCACGGTTGGAGATACCAGTGTCAGGGTGGACCTGCTTGAGGACTGGATATGCAAACGTCAGTTCATTCTCAACATGGACGCTAAAGACGCGCCTGCAAGATGTGCCAGACGCAGAGGGGTGAGTATTGTGTGCATTATGTAAACATCGCATGCCCCTAACAAAATGCTTCAAACTAGACAAATATACACGGATGTGGATGCTTGGGTGAACATGTGGGTTCTTACCCTTGTAGATGTAGGAAGAATATGTCTCCTTGCGCGCCTTGGTTCGCTTCTTCTTCTCGCCAGTGGAAGCGGTCTTCTTGCCGGCATCCTTCTTCTCGGGAGCCTTAGAGGCAACAGGGGCCTTGGAGGCAGCGGGCTTCTTGTCAGCAGCTTTGGGAGGCATATTGGTTGTTGATGGACGTAGTTTGAATGAGATTCGGTGGATGCAAATGCTGCTGTTGAGTAGAAATGGATGATAAAATCCGAAGTTCTGTTGTTGCTGTGCGGTGGAAGAAGAGAGATGTAGATGGAGAAGTCAAAAGATGTTGGCGGATTTGAGGGTGCGGGTGGTGAGGTCCTTTTGTAGGTGGGATGCGGTCGCGCTAGCTTGGTTACTGATTTGCCTGTGCTGCACGTGCTGTCTTCCACAACGCGTGCGCCGCGCCCTGGGGTTGCGGTTTTTGGTTTGATCCTGCCCTGCAATCGAAAGGCTAGGCTGGTACGTGCACGCCGCCTGCTCTCAGCCAATAGAATCCTCAGAAGCTGTAGGTACCCCTGTAGGCACTTGCCCCAATACACCATCCCCACCCCCACTGTTATTTGCCATTGACATTGGCACGCGCAACGCGTCTTGAGCAAGCCTATACAAAATATCCCCGGTCGGATCAAGTCAAACAGTCCCTACCTATACTACACAAATAGTAATTATGTACCATAGCTATTGCAAGCCTCAACCACTAACCACTGTTGAACAATCCCTCCTCCCAAAGAGGAAAGGGTCGAGAACTTGTCAGAAAGAAGGGGAAAAAAGAAAAAAGGCAGCCAATCACAAATGAGAGAAGCATGACATAATTGCACATTCATTTGTACAATATCAATGTGCAGCCCAACATGCTGCCCTAGGCAGATAGAAATGAATAAAATTAGAGTTACATAGTTAGTTAACCAGGCCGTTCTTTCAACATCCTAAAGCTTGTGACTCCCTTGCTCGTTTCTGTCCGTAAAGCCATAGCTCAAAATATCATGCCATTCCACATAGGTATGCAGTATAAAAATCTGTGCGACTAGGTACTGGTTCCCTGTGCAGTAACACTAGAATGCTGACTTCCCGAATAGCCATGATGCCAATATCACAGGTAGCCTTCCTAGAAATAACTATACCTGCTCTGAAATGTTTTATGCTGCAAGACAAAAGCCGTTGCCAGAGGGAGCAAAAAGACGTCATAGATTCAGACATGGTAACAATGTAACTGTTGGGCTTCCCTAGCTCTAGAACGCAGAGCACAGAAAACTCGGTCAACTACATAATCATACCCTCTCACAGGCCAAAATTAAATCAAATACTTGACAATTGAGGAACTTCAAGTAGAATCAGAGAATTGGATGAAGACCGGGGGGAAAGGGAGTCAGACAGGATCAAGCGCAAATAGTGCCAGTATGTTGATAGCATCAAATCACGACAGCAAAAGTGATTCCACGTACATCGAGGAATGAAAATCGACAACCAACCATCAACAACAAAGAGAAGCTGTGAGGGATACAGGGAGCTTAGGGAGGCAGGTATATAAGTGCAACCGACTTCAAGGTTACTAGGTAGCGTCAGCAAAGATAAACAAGCATGCTAGTACCTACTTACTTAGTATAGTATATACCTTGAATCCACCCGAGCCGCCAGCCAATCATAAATTGTACAGAAATGAACAGGTCCTAGCACAAGCAGCCAAGGGAGTAGCTTGTCTGGGGGAACTTGGGAGACCTGCAAAATTGGGGGTCTCTCTGCTGCATGCGTCTAAGCCTCACAATGTGAATTCCCCATTGGTCGTGGCAGCTGGGGGCATGCGCGTACCTATCCCCCAAGGCCGCTTGGGGCCTGTGCGAGGCGCCAAGGGCCATGTACCTATGTACCAATGCGCTATGTGTGGCTGCTAGCCGACCAAAAAACCCATCCTAATTCGGACTAGCTTCAAATGCATCCACCCCTAGGTTTTTGGAGTGATCCCGGAAACCGTGATTTGGTAGCTGTGATTCTGATTCTGCAGACGCGACCCGGGCATACTTAAAGAGCTCCTCCCCCACCAAACCGTCAACGTTCTCTTCTTGTTCCACATACTATATCCATCTTTCTCAACCACCACAGTACGCAACCATCTCTACGCATTATCTGCTACCTTCTAGCAATATTGTGATCTCAGATCAACCACAACTTTCCAAAAAATTTCCTTCACCAAACAATCATCAATATGACTGGAGGCGGGAAATCCGGTGGCAAGGCCAGTGGCGCCAAGAACTCCCAATCGTAAGTCCTGGTCTATTTTCCGGTATCATGTTTTGTTCTGTTCCACGCTTCACACAAGTCACGCGCTGAGCACATTACAATATTCTGATCCCGCATTTCTCTGATGCATTTGACTAATTTTCAACAGCCGTTCATCCAAGGCGGGTCTGGCTTTCCCTGTCGGTCGTGTTCACCGTCTTCTCCGCAAGGGCAACTATGCTCAGCGTGTCGGTGCTGGTGGGTTTCCGTGCAGATCTCTGCATTTTCCATCAGAATCTAATGCAGTGATATCCCAGGTGCCCCTGTCTACCTCGCCGCTGTTCTCGAGTATCTCGCTGCTGAAATCCTTGAGCTGGCTGGCAACGCCGCCCGCGATAACAAGAAGACGCGTATCATTCCCCGTCACCTTCAGCTTGCTATTAGAAACGATGAGGAGTTGAACAAGCTTCTGGGTCACGTCACGATTGCCCAAGGTGGTGTTCTCCCCAACATTCACCAGAGTAAGTATCCTGTGCCATCCATTTTCATCCATCCATTACTGACTTTGGTTTTTCAGACCTTCTACCTAAGAAGACAGGCAAGCCCGGCAAGAACGCGAGTCAGGAGCTATAATGGGGATGCGTTGATTTCTGCTTTCTAGTTGGTTGTTTGGGACGTTTCATGAACCACGGGGTCACGGCTGGGCACGGTTTTGCTTTTTCATGCGTACGGGTTGTACATTATACATAATCCATTGGTACATGGATAGCAATGAGCACAATTGAGAACCAAAAAAAATTCTAAATCAATCAATCCCGCCTTCCAGTGAACCATGCATCTTGATATGTTCATGGACTTTGCGCGTGCTATATGGGTAGTCGAAGAACGAGCTTTCGATATAATTAGATGGCTGTCTTGAATGCAGGAAAGGTTTAGCCTGGCATTTGCACATACGTAGTAAGGCAGCTTGTACTATTTCAACGCCTTCCAAATGTGCTAGACAAAAGTTCACAATCGATTGAGGCAAGTAACCAAACATAATGCAACTGTGGCCATTTTTTTATTCTATGCGCAGATTACAAAGTCTATATACAGATTGATGTAATTCGGGCCTCCCTCTAGAATTTTAATGGCGGCGGTGCTGGTGGTCATATAGTTAGCGCGGAGACAGATACTACGAGCAGAACGAGTCGTTGCTTCGTCAGAATGAACTCACGGGCCGTGTTGTGCACAGGGAGATTTCTCTCGTATTTGGATCCTGATAGAGTGTCATGTCAGTTAAGAATCTCTCGTTTGATATACGGGTCACGAGAAAGCTGGTAGAGTGTCCTCTCGACATTAGAGCATACCTCCAGGAGCAGTCGGGTGGCAGTAAGGATCGGGGTGTTTCCATGTCTCAAGCAGCTTCTCGGTCTCACTCAGTAACGCCTGGTACGCGGGATATCATAGTCAGTGCACCATTCATGGCAGACTCTATTACAAGCGTATTCAAGCTCACCCTCTGCTTCTTCACATCTAGTATATTGCGGTTCGCTTCGAAGAGCGATCGAATATAGAGGGCCTGGCCACGCCATAGGTGTCGGTGGACGGCCCAGTCGAGAGCGAGCTTTAGGGAACGCCTGTAGAGCGACCTATAGACGGCAGCGAACGAAGCGGTCAGACGGAATGGGATACGGCATTCAGGTGCAAGTCAATTGGACTCACAATGCGGCTCGTCGGTTCGACATAGTGAGCAGTTTATTTTCCCTTGGTAGCTCACGGTAAGGGTAGTGTGTTGCGGTGTTACGATGCTGCGCAACGGAACTGAAGCGAGCGCGTGTCAAGGGACGGGTAAGGAACTCGCATACGGATCTCGTGTCGTGCGTATTTCGACCGTAACAGATGGAGAGGCTGGACAGGGTGGAGAGCGGAGATGGGGAAGGCGTGGTTGAGTTGTCGGCAGAGAAGGCCAAAAGCGTCGTCGGTCGAAGCTATGTGCTCTCTCTACTGATCGAACTTATCCATTTACTAAGTAAAAGGCGGACCTTTGGGGGTTGATGGGGAAAGGTCCACAAGTTTCCAATTGGCCATTGTCCATTGGCTAGGTTTCCAATAACTTTCCAATTGAGTGTCAGTTGCTGCTGCCAGCTGATAGCACTTTTCTACGCCCGACTAGGTACCTAAGGTATATAACTGCCCAAGGCTTGTTGTATGTATGACGACGGGTAAATTCGGTAAACAGCGATCTGGATGCAGGGAAGCCGAGACCAAGACAGGGTTGGCGCGACAGACATGAAAAAAAGAGGGCTTGCCGGGAATCTGCGGTATGCCAACGGAATAACCAATCCAAAGCCACCATTTGCCTGTTTCAACGTTTCCACGTCCCGACGTAATAGCCTCGCTCTCTCCAAGTGCCTCTGTCTCCATCCTCCTCCTCTCCTCCCCTTTCTTCTCTCACCTTCGCCTTCACTTCCACCTTCACCTTCTATCGTAAATATACACCGTACAGGATCACGGGCTGCACCTGTACGCACGATCCGTTATTAGCGCTGCCGTCTTTGTACTCGTCACGGTTCCTCTCCCCGGTCGTGCGCATGGTATAGAATAAAATAGAAGGAAAGGAAGAAGGAAAAAAATTAATCCTTCTCTTCTTCTGCGAAACATCGTGGCCAGACCGAGACCAAGGCCCCGGCACCCACACTGCCCTAGTCTGTGTGCTACGCTCCGCTCGACCAGCGCTGTCGTTTTACCCGCTTCACGTCCACACTCGCTTGCCCTAGCCTCCGAGCAATTGTCGACCACTCCACCTGGTTCGCCTTCAACATGATGTCGAGACGTCTTCTCACGGCTGCGCGCATCCTGCGCCAGCCCATGCACCAGCCGCTGCGAAGCCAGCTTCCTCTACCTATTCTCATGACCCAGGTCCGCACGTACGCCCACACCATTGTCAAGGTTCCCCAGATGGCCGAGTCCATCACCGAGGGCACCCTGAAGCAGTGGAACAAGCAGGTTGGAGACTACGTCGAGCTAGACGAGGAGATTGCTACTATCGAAACTGACAAGGTAATGTTCCTCCGGTCCCTGCTGCTTCCCGCACACGCCTGTCAGCCGCCCATTGACCTGTGCAATGCTTCTTTGCTATAGATCGATGTAGCCGTCAATGCCCCTGAAGCCGGTATTCTAAAAGAGTTGCTTGCCAACGAGGAAGATACTGTGCTTGTAGACCAGGAGATCGCCAAGATCGAACCCGGCGCCGCCCCCGAGGGCGGGGACAAGTCCGAAACGAAGGACCCCCCCAAGAAAGAGGATGCCTCTACCGAACCCTCCACCCCCGAACAGGAAAGCAAACCCCAGCCCAAGCAAGAATCTCAGCTAGAACCCTCCTCCCCGAAGCCCGCCCCTCCGCCGCCCAAGAAGGAGTCTACTCCTAAGCCATCGCAGCCTCCCAAGGAGACCTCTGCTCCATCCGGTCCCGTTCTCGGAAGCCGCGAAGAGCGACGTGTCAAGATGAACCGCATGCGTCTACGCATCGCCGAGCGTCTGAAGCAGTCTCAGAATACCGCTGCATCGCTGACCACCTTCAACGAAGTTGATATGTCCTCGCTGATAGAGTTCCGCAAGTTGTACAAAGATGAGATTCTCCAGAAGACAGGTGTCAAGCTTGGATACATGGCTGCTTTTGCCCGTGCTGCCGTTCTGGCCATGCGTGACATCCCCACGGTCAATGCATCCATTGAGGGCGAAAACGGTGGTGACACCATTGTGTACAGGGACTACGTTGACATCTCGGTAGCTGTAGCGACCGAGAAGGGTCTGGTAACTCCAGTCGTCCGCAATGCTGAGTCTATGGACCTTATCGGCATCGAAAAGGCTATTGCCGACATGGGCAAAAAGGTGCGTGTTCTCTCGTATCCTAGTAACGGGAATCTTGTCTCGTCCATGAGCTCTCCTAGCTGACATGATGTGATAGGCTCGAGACGGCAAACTGACCATCGAGGACATGGCTGGCGGCTCATTCACCATAAGTAATGGGGGCGTCTTCGGCTCGCTTATGGGCACACCCATCATCAACTTACCCCAGACCGCCGTACTAGGCATCCACGCCATCAAGGACAGGGCCGTCGTAGTCAACGGCAAGGTCGAGGTTCGACCCATGATGTATCTTGCCCTGACCTACGATCACCGTCTCCTAGATGGCCGGGAATCTGTGCAATTTTTAGTTAAGATTAAGGAGTATATCGAGGATCCTCGTAAAATGCTCTTGTAGTGGGGTTTTTTTGTTTTGGAAGAGTTGTACATTGTTCATTTAGTCACGTCAAGTAATGTTTGTCTAGAGTGTACAATATAACATTATGGTAGCTCCGGCGGGATAGGTTTCTCGACGAGACCCATGGTTAAACATACTATCTATCGTTGTTTTCCCTACCTTTTGACTTCCTTGCGCCCGTCTCGGTGTTGACCGCGAGTGTATCCCACAGACCGGTGTGTCAGTGAACCGGGATGTGATTATGCTCGTCTGTATGATGATGCATACAGTCTTATATCGCTACCGTATGGGTGATTTTATTCGGTGGTAAATAGTGATTGTTGGTTCCTGTCAGTCATATATAAGCAAATAGGAATTAAGCTCTCTACTAGGTTGTGCGCCCGGCCTTAGGATTGCGTCGTATCGCCTTTCGGTTAGTCAGCTATGGGTATGTCTACATTGTTGGCCTATATCATTGACAGCTAACTCCTCGCATGATCTCACAGGAGTGATTTTGACATTCCGTTCGCGCCATTGCGGTGTGGCAGATTAGCGAGTTGGCAAGTTATGGTACCGGCGGAGGGGGGGCCTAGAAAATGATTTATAAGGAGTATTTTAAACCTTTAAGAGGATTTTAAGCAAAAAGGTTTATAATATTTATATAAAGCTAACGCATCTCCCACATAAGTGGACCACCCACTTAAGTGGACCACCTTAAATTCTTATATAAAATCTATATATTAAAACTTTAATAACTTCACTAATTTTATAACTATTAACATGTAGTTTAGAAATTTAAGCTATTAATATAATAAGGAATTTAAATATATTTTTTATAATTTTACTATTATTTTTTTTTTTAGTAAAATAAAAATCGCGCTAAAATTTTAGCGTGGTGTTTAATATAGCTATAAATAAAATACTAGTAAAATTATAAAAAATATATTTAAATTTTTTATTATATTAATAGCTTAAATTTTTAAATTATATGTTAATAGCTATAAAATTAATAAAGTTATTAAAGTTTTAATATATAAATTTTATATAAAAATTTAAAATAGTTTACTTAAATAAATAATTTACTTATATAAAAAATATATTAATATTAAAATATTAAATTATAT